>ML396329.1:0-40722 GCA_005239525.1 Nicotiana knightiana | reverse complement strand
CGGCTCGAGCTGTCCGCTCGGGTAAGCCAGGTTTAGAACAATATACCCCAGGATTTAAACTTAGAATAACATAGCCTCATGTCGGATCCCTAGTAGGAACGTTTGTTTGCATCATGTGCATTTGACTTTGGGGACTCAACACAGGGGTTGGGTCCATCTAGGACAGGTGTACCCAATTTAAAAGACCATCTTGATGCATCTTATGTGCTACTTGCGTATCTGTTTATTTTGGCTTACATGTTGACTGGCTTCTAGAATGGGAAAGAAAATTTTAAAAGAAAAAGAAGAGAAAAATCAAGAGTGAGAGGTAGGTATTTGAAAAATGATGAAACTCTCCCGAAAAAAAAAGAAAATAAGTGAATTTTTTCAAAAGTAATATTTTCCCGGTTCCGTCAAATATGGCAGAACTACGCGGGTCTGATTCTCACCGGATGTGAGATACGTAGGCAAACCTCATCGGTTCAGCCCCCTTTTTTAAAAAAATTCAAAAATATTTTTCTTTAATTCCTTTTTAGGAGTCTTTCTTTTAGAAAATCCTGAAAAAAATAAAAACTAAGAAAATTTTTATACCAAAAAATATTTTATTTGTAGGAGTATTTCATTAGAAAAAAAAAAGGTGAATAAAATCAAAAATCCAAAACAAAGTATTTTTCTTTATTCTTTAGAAGTCTTTCTTTAAAAAAAAATTTTTTTTAAAAAAACAAAAAAAAAAAAGGATAAAATCAAAAATCCAAAAATATTTTCATTCTTCTTTCGAAAATCAAAAAGAAAATTCAAACTTCAAAAATATTTTCTTTTTCTTTAGAAGTATTTCTTTCATAAAAGCCCAAAATTCCAAAAATATTTCTTTTCTTCTTTAGAAATTTTTCTTTCGAAATTCCAAAAAGAAATATATATTTTCTATCTTCTTTAGAAGTCTTTCTTTCCAAAAATTCTCAAAAAAAAAAAAAACAAATCTAAATCAAAAAATATTTTCTTTCTTCTTTTTAAGTCTTTGTTTCAAAAAAAAAATTATATATATATATAAATCTAAAATCACAAAAAAAAGAGTTAGTTTATGTCCCTTATACCTGATCTAATCGAACTACACAAGATCTGATTCATGCAGCGTCATGATACGTAGGCAATCCCCATAGGATTCGATCATAGCCATAAAAATTAGAAAAAAAAGAAAAAGAAAAAGAAAGTGAAAAAAAAGAGAGAATAAAAAAAGAAAGGAGTGACAAAAAATAAATGAGAAAAACAAAGAGCGGAAAAAAAGAAAGTGAAGAGAAAAGAAAAAGAAAGAATGATAATAAGGACCGATTGAGTCCCCTCTAACATGTTTTTTGTTTCGGATTGTGAAGAAAGTTTGAGGTGGTCGGTTTGTGGTAAGCTGAAACACAATTCACAAGGTCTAAGAGAATACGCCAATGACAACTAACACCGAAGTTGTTATGAGTGATCAAGAGACTCAGGGTCAGAAGGTTCGACAAGAGTCTATTGTGGTTGAGGAAAACAGAATACTGAAACAGCAAATGACTGAAATGTGTCAAGCATGGGCCAGTGGCCAAGGACCGCCCTTTTCTTCTCATGGTTTCCCAGAGTTCACGCTCATCTCAACTACTGTCATTCCGGTCTCATTGCCTGATCAATCCTATCCACATGGGTTCAGTCTTTATCCCAACTGCACGATTACAGTTGGAACTTATGTTGCTTGCTCCCAAAGTGTGCCATTGACAACCAATCAGACAATCGCTGCTGTTACGCCTGTCTTCACTGTCCCACAACAACAGTGGTACAGAGGAAAACTCATGAGTCACAATTTGCTACCCATCAAGAACAATATCACTCTCCTGAGTACCATCCGTACCTATTTGATCTTCTTGCAAATATTGAGAAGCCTGCCCAAAAGATAGCACATGAAGAAATGACCCAAAGAGTGAAAAGCTTAGAACAATAATTGAAAAAACATGCAAGGGTTGGATGGTTAGAAGAGTATTGCATTCAGGGATCTATGTATGTTCCCCGATGTTCGTTTTCCACTTGGTTTCAAGGTCCCCAAGTTTGAAAGTATGATGGACACGGAGACCCCATAGCCCACCTAAAAAGGTATTGCAATCAACTAAGAGGTGCGGGAGGAAAGGAAGAATTACTGATGGCTTATTTTGGGGAAAGCCTTACGGGGTAGCCTCTGAACGAATTACTGATCAAGACACATCTTGCTGGTATGTCTGGGATGACATGGCTCAGGCCTTTGACAAACAGTTCCAATACAACATCGACATTGCCCCAGACCACAATTCCCTTTCCAACCTGAAGAAGAAACCAACTGAAAGTTTCAGGGAATATGTCATTAAATGGAGAGAACAAACGGCTAGAGTTAAGCCACCCATGGATGACCACGAGCACCGTCTTCCTTCAGGCGCAAGAGCCAGATTACTTTCAAAACATGATGTTCGCAGTTGGCAAATCCTTCTCGGAAGCAATCAAAATGGGAGAAATGGTAGAGAATGGCCTTAAGACAGGCAGAATTATAAGTCAAGCAGCTCTCAAAGCCGCAACTCAGGTTGTCCAGATTGAATATGATAATCGTAGAGACACAAATGAGAAGGATGAAGAAATTTTGATGACATCTGGGTCGAGAAGAGGTCCTAGGAGAACATCTCGAAGGTATGACTAGTCTCGTCTGATTTTCGATGCTTCCCCTGAGCACTACTATCCACCTCAGAATCCACAATACTAATTTGCTCCATCTGAGTATGTTGTCCATCCACCAAGGCACCCCAGAAGGTGAGCGTCAGCACTGCAAAATCTCCAGCAACCTCCACAAAATTTTCAAGTGCCCTATAACCCGCATCCAAGCAAGGGGTATAGAGGGGAACAAAGGTTGAAATATAATTTTACACCAATAGGAGAGTCTTATGCAAGCTTGTTTGAGAAACTAAAGCATTATGACATGATTGCACCAATTCCTCCAAATCATGTGGACCCACGTGCAAGAAGCTTTGACCCTTCTAAAAGGTGTGAATACCATTCCAATGCCCAGGGTCACGATGTTGAAAACTGTCGGGATTTGAAAAGAGAAATAGAAAGGATGATCCAGGAAAATCTGATTGTGATCCAAGACACTGACACCCAGAATATCACGCACAATCATTTACCTACACATGATGATGCACACTTTGTGGGGATGATGCGTGGTGACAGGGAGTATGAGAATCCTCTCGGGAACTTGCTGACTGAAATTAATGATTTTGAAATTGGAGAAAGATCTGCTGATTGTGATGAGCAAATTTGTGTATAAATGTCAAGCTTAGCAATTGAAAAGTCATTCCCTCCTTATTGGGAAGGAATAATGGTAGCTTGTTTTGATGTTTTTTCTACTATCTGGGTTATTTCAGGGTTGTGATCCAGATTTTATTTGTTTTATTGAGTCAAACCATTCTATCCTTCTTTTCTGTTTGTGTGAGTCTTGTCTGTCTGTTTTATGCTATATTTATTATCCAGGTTATTCTAGGGTTGTAACTCGGATTTTAGGTTGTTTGTCTTGTTGTTAATCCCTTCCATCCTTTACTCAATGAAATACAATTTGTCCTTTTGTGTCATTCCATGCTTAGTTCCTTTCTCGCTAGTTTTAGTGATATGACATGCATGCGGAAATTTTGGCCAGATCTTAAAAAACTGATTTAGTCTTGAATGAGATAAGTGAGAAAGAGATAATTTGAGGATGAATAAAGAGTTGAGATACTTTGGAACTAAGGTCGAGTAAAATTCACCTTCAAATCATTGTGAAGATCGGGCTTGAGGATGTTTAATCAATTGAAGCTTGGTCGAAAGTTTGGCATTAATGGATGGAAAGTATCTTTCGACCACGACACACCAAGAAGATAGACATGTTCATCAACACTATGATCGCAAAAAGATAATATGTTTTGGCGTTCTCGAGGCTGGGAGGCCCTTTTTCTGCTATCCCAAACACTCTATACCCTTTGTTACCCCTTTTGAGCCTGTGTTATTTTATTTGACCACCCTCTCTTGGAATCAAGTTTAGAGTCAAAAGTCAAAAAAAAATATAAATTGAAAAGAAAAGTGAAAATGAAAAAAGAAAAAGAAAAATGAAAAAATACATGCCCCAAGAGTACAAACCGGGAAAACTCTTACAAAGTTCAAATGAAAAAAAGAGAGAGAAGAAAAGAACAGTCTGAGATCTATGCCCTAAAAAAGAAAAAAAGAAGCTGGGGTAATTTGTTTTGAAAAAAAAAAAGAGAAAGAAAGGAAAAAAAACATGAGAAAAGAAAGAAAGATGAAAAATAGTTAGATCAGATGTTTACGTTAGACTTGATTCCTAAAAAAAAGAGTATATGTAGGCAGCCTTACACGGTTTGGTCCAACCAAATAAGAATTCAAAAAAAAAAAAGAAAAATCCAGTAAAATCCCCGGTAGCTAAAACTGGGTAGAAATTTTACTTCCCTTTTAAAAGAGTCGATTCCGAGAGTTGTAAGTTTATAACCCCTCATTTTGAGTCTACTTTAAGCCTTCATGCCAATCCTCCTTTCCAACCCTATCCAAAAACCTTCCAAATAAAGACCTCCCGATATGCCTTCAAGAATGCCAAGAGAAGTATGTAATGAGAAACGGTTGTCACACGACATAGAACACTGTCAGTTGCTCACCCAAGAAAGCATGGAATCAGCAACGGTTGTCACACAACATAGAACACTGTCAAGTTTCTCACCAAATCAAAAGAAAAAGAAAAAGAAAAGAAAAGAAAAATGAGAGAGTCTTACTAGTGAAAACCCTCACGGGCACTGTAAGGCGATGGTAAGCAGAGATGAATAAATGAGAGAGGCTTGTTGGTGAAAACCCCTCGGGGCACCACTAGTCGATAGTGAGTCGTGAAGCTGATGCAAAGGATTAGAACGAACAAGCCCAACTTCAAAGGTCATAAGAATGGTGAAAGAGAAGCTTTGATCAGTTTGATAGATCGTCCATTAAGTCCAAAATGCATGTCATGATCATTAAGGCTAGTTACGATAAAAAAAAAGAAAAAAAAAAGAAGAAAAAAAGAGAACTCTTCCTTCTGTCCTTCCGACAGGGGCATTGCTTGTTAATACTTGTTTCTTTGCATCATTGTGTCATTCACTCTGAGTCAGTCCTTGCAAAACAAGCAAGAAAGGATTTCAAAATCTGCTACCAGCTTTTCAGTTGCACAAAGCGAATTTGGCCAGCACATTCAATTTTTACGGTCAACATGCCTCGAGGGTTCATGAAAATGAAAATGGTTTCCCCCCAAAAAGACTCTTGTCAGCCTACTTGGCACAAACAAAGATTACTGGTGATTCCCTCTGACAGACAAATTGCTCCAAAAAGCAAGAAGTCATTCAATATGTGAGAAAAGGTCTCCTAAACGAAAATCTCCAGTTGGGATAAGGTTGATTGAGCCACAAATACAGATGGTACCGGGTGTGAAATAATCAGAGTTGGTGCAAAACAAAAGTCTCTTGAGGCAGACTCAAGTTGATTGAGCAAAAGCCAAGCCACCCAGGACTCAAGGCCACAAATCGACCACCACTTTTTAAAACTGACAAAATTTTCTTTGTTTGAAACAGGAACAAGGCAGCTCAAGGAAAGTGGTTCAAAAAAAAAAGAAGAGAAGAGCCGAAAAAGGGAAGTTTCTCAAATCTTTACCTTTATTTGCCTTGCTAGTGTACATAAAATGTCGCCATTACTCTTCACATTTTTCCTCCTATGATAAAAAGTCCTAGTCTGATGGATTTTACTCCCAATAAAAATCTTAGTATGATGAATCTTTCTCCTAAGATAAAAAATAAAAAAAATAAAAAAAAGAGACATAGTCTAATGAATCTTTCTCCTAGGATCAAAATCTTAGTCTGATGAATCTTTCTCCTAAGATAAAGAAAACCTAGTCCGATGAATCTTTCTCCTAGGATAAACGTCCTAGTCTGATGAATTTTTCTCCTAAGATAGAAGACCTAGTCTGATGAACTTTCTCCTAGGATCAAAATCTTAGTCTGATGAATCTTTCTCCTAAGATAATAAAAAACCCTAGTCTGATGAATCTTTCTCCTAGGATAAATGTCTTATTCTGATGAATCTTTCTCCTAAGATAAAGGGACCTAATCTGATGAATTTTCTCCTAGAATCGAAATCTTAGTCTGATGAATCTTTCTCCTAAGATACCCAAAAAAAAGACCTAGTCTGATGAACTTTCTCCTAGGACAGAAATCTTAGTCTGATGAATCTTTCTCCTAAGATAGAAAATCTTGTCTGATGAACTTTCTCCTAGGACAGAAATCTTATTCTGATGAATCTTTCTCCTAAGATGCCCAAAAAAAAAGACCTAGTCTGATAAACTTTCTCCTAGGATCAAAATCTTAGTCCGATGAATCTTTCTCCTAAGATAGAAGACCTAGTCTGACGAACTTTCTCCTAGGACAGAAATCTTAGTCTGATGAATCTTTCTCCTAAAATACCCAAAAAAAGACCTAGTTTGATGAATTTTCTCCTAGGATCGGAATCTTAGTCTGATGAATATTTCTCCTAAGATAGAAAACCTAGTCTGATGAACTTTCTCCTAGGATATAAATCTTAGTCTGATGAATCTTTCTCCTAAGATAATAAAAAATCACCTAGTCTGATGAATCTTTCTCCTAGGGNTTCGAAAAAACAAAAAAAATCCTTCTTGATTCATTTTAGCGTAGGTACACAATTCAGTAGTCTCATTTTCCAACATAGGGTCTCCATTCCCTAGTTGATTTTATTTTTAGACATAGGGTCTCCACTCGCTAGTCGCTTTTCCAACCTAGGATATTCCATTCCTTAGTTGATGCAAACATAGGGTCTCCATTCCCTGGTTGATTTTGTTTTTAGACATAGGGTCTCTACTCCCCAGTCGCTTTCCCAACATAGGGTCTCTACACCCTAGTTGATTTTAGACATAGGGTCTCCACTCCCTAATCGCTTTTCCAACATAGGGTCTCCAATCCCTAGTTGATTTTACTTTAGACATAGGGTCTCCACTCCCTAGTCTTCTTTCCAACATAGGTCTCAATTCCCTAGTTGATGCCGGCATAACCTGGTGATCTCTTCCTGACAACAGCATAGCCTGTTGATCATTCCCTGACACTGGCATAACCCAGTGATCTCTTTTCCCCAGGCAACGGCATAACCTGTTGACCTTTCCAGACACCGGCATAACCTGGTGATCTTTCCTGACAACAGCATAACCTGTTGATCATTTCCTGACACTGGCATAATCCAGTGATCTCCTTTTCCCGGCAACAGCATAACCTGTTGACCTTTTCCCAGACACCGGCATAACCTGGTGATCTCTTTCTTGACAACGGCATAACCCGTTGATCCTTCCCCAGACACCGGCATAACCTGGTGATCTTTTTCTTGACGACAGCATAACCTGTCAATTTTCTTTCCAACATAGGGTCTCCACTCCCTAGTTCATTTTACCTTTAGGCATAGGGTATCCACTCCTTAGTCTACAATAACTCCGGGTGCACCATTCCCAGCTTTTCATTGCTTTCAATAATAAAGTAGCATAGATTTTATTACAATAGCTCACGAAATTTTTCTAGTGAAAAATGGGGCAGAAAATTTCGTTCGTTTGTTTTGATTTTGCGCAGATTACAATTTAGGACAATGGATTCGAGACGACCAAAAGAAGACGTCTCAATTCAGAATAAAATAAAAGAAGAAAAGAAAGAAGTTGAACCGCAAAGTACAAAATCGGAAAAGATGTGGACTGCTCGAGACAGATTGAAGTCACAAGCTATGCATGTCCATTCTTGATCCGAAAAAAGCTGTAGAAGAATGAACTAGCACCTGCAGCCAACAAGCATCAAGATTCAGATCAAAGTCCGCATGAAGAACCAACCAAGACTCAAGACCAAGCTTCAGAAGACTCATAGATAGGAATCTTGTAAATCGTAGCTGATAGGCTTATTAGTCTTTTCTTTTTGATTTTGATGTAATAATGGGACCGCGGATTGGAGCCTCACACGGAACCTCGTTCGACTCTCGAACTCATCACTCCATCACTCCAAAACTTCCAGGACTACACCGACCTAATTCCTTTATAGCCAAGGATATGTAGGCAACCTCTGAAGCAAGGTTCGGTCAAACTTTTTAAAAATGCTTCCAAATGGAGTACCAAACGGGCAAAAATAGCTCATAGTTTCTCACTTTATCTTTGCCCGAAAACTCTTCATGTTCTCAAAGCAAAGAGGGGCAGGTGCGAACACCCAACTTTTGCCTCGCATGGAAATTACTCCTAAAAATAATCCAAAAGTAATTTTTATGAATTTTAGAAGTTTTTCTTTATTTAGTTGCATTTAATGCATGTTTAATATTTTAAAATTATAGAAAAATCATAAAAAATTGTCACATTTTTCATTGTATGTCATCTTAGGTTTAATTTGAATTTTAGAATTTAATTACTCTTAAATGATAGATTAATATATAAAAATCACAAAAATTATTCATTATCATTAATCAATTAGTTAATTACTTAGTTAAAGTTCTAATTATTCTTTCTGCAAAATAAATTCAATTAGTAGTAGGGTGGCCATTTTTTAAAGAACAATTTGGCCTTTATTTCAAATTGATCAAATTTTAGGGCCCAAAATCCCATGCCCAAACAAATCCCCCTCTTTAAAACCCTCATTTCCCTAAAATTAGACCTAGACCTAATTTTGGAAAAGACCCCCTCCCCAAAAATCGGACATAAGGTCAAAAGAAAATAGTCGTCGTTCCAGCCCCTCCAAGCCTGTCTTATTCTTCTTCATCGCCAACCGCCCCACCTCTTGAACAAAAAAAAACAGCCGCTGCACTCCCCTATTCACTCATTTTTCTCACACCTTAGATCCCATAAACACCACCAAAAAGCTAAGCAAAATCCAACAAAAAGGAGAAACTACACCAGCTCAAAAACTTATCCAAAGAAGTTCCAAATTCTGCTTAAAAACGGCTCTGAAAATCAGCGCCAAAACAGCCATGAAACCCGCTTGACCAACCTCCATTAACAACCACTTCTTCTTCTTCCTGGATAAACACAATACACAGCAGCAACAGCCCAACCTAACACCCTCTAAAACTCGCCGGAAACACCATAGCCGTCGGACGTCCCTGTTTTCACGCCAAGACAACAACCAACTCTGTAATAAAAATTTTGTTGAACCATACCTTTTTTCACCATTAAAACCCGCCCCAGAACCTCTCGCACAAACAAACTCAGAGGTTTTTCGAAACGGTAAGCTTTTTCCGTCGAGGTTGTCGTCGAGAAGCTCTTGTTCGAGGTTGTCGTTCGAGTTTCCGGTCGAGCTTGGATCCCTGTTCATGTTCGTTTGGAGTTACTGAAATTGAAGAGAAATCTACTTGAGGTCTATCTCTCTTTTTTACTTTATTTGCTTAAATTCATGGTTACAGTAACTTTGTGAATTTATTTTGCTACGTTTTTTTGCTCGAATGTTGATTTAATGATGTAATGTCTGGATCTCATTTTTCTATAGATTTTGTTTGTTTGAAAGCTGCTTGTAATTTGCATTTGTTTAATATTAAGCTTGAGGAAATTACTTGTGCGACCTTAATGTGAATTACTTGTGTTAGATTCAAATATTCGTAGTTGAACTTGTCTTATATAGTGTTTAAGCTATATTTTATGTTTGACTGAATTGAAATTCAAGAACTGCAAATTAGACCACAGAAAGAGGAAAACTGAAAATTCACGAGTATTAGATCGATTACAACGACTTGCAATGGTAAGATGGACTAGAAATATTAATAATTCGGGACATTGTGTTAATTGTTTGATGTGAAAATAAGGCTAATTTTCAGAAAGAGTTACATTTAGAATGAGTACTAGTAATAAGCCTTCAGTATATGGTAATTTTAATAATAGTTACACCTCATACATAGACATTAATAAGCTATCTCAACATAGAGCAATTTACTCAAAATCTCTTTCTTTCCTTCACGAGTCCCTTTGGAATCTTGTTAAGAACTTTGGTATCAAATTTCTTGTACAATTATTTTTTTAATATAAATAACTTGAACATATAGTGCTTTTAGTTTATCATCTTTATTATGGGTACGGCTCACGTGGCAAAGTCATGATACGTAATCTCCATTCGGGTGAGCATTTCATGTGACCCGACCATAAGTTCGAAGATTAAAATAAACATGTCACGAATCGTGGGTGCATTTCATGTGACACGGTTCGCAACATGTACCAAAACGACAAGTGTACGACATCGTGACTTATTTCAAAATAATTCCATAAATACCAAAAAGGATTTATACCCCGTAAAGCTAAAAATACCTCTTTTAGATAAAAATTTCAAAACTTAGAGAATAATTTAGTATTGCCTCAAATGGGCATTTTTAACCATCATGACCATAGTCATGACTATATAACCTACACTCAGGTGTGGAAACTCATGCCCCCGACTTTAACTCCAAACAATAAAATCACATGTTGTAATCGCGGGTGCATTTCATGTGGCGCGATTACGATTTTTTCAAAAACAACAAATGCACGCCATTGTGACTTATTTTTCAAGATAAATCCATAAATATTAAAAGCGGCTTAAAATTAAAAAAAATAAAATGCACAATAGGTTTAAAACATATAATAAATCAGACAATTGTGCCAACTATTAATAGTTAAGCGACCGTGCTAACCACGGAATTCGGGAGTGCCTAACACCTTCTCCCGGGTTAACAGAATTCCTTACTCGGATTTCTGGTTCGCAGACATTTTTAAAACAGAGTCAAATATTTCCTCGGTTTGGAATTTCGATAAATAAATGATGTCCCGGAACATCGTCAAAATTCCGGGTGGCGACTCTGAAAACTAAAATAAATTCCAAATCCGAAAAATGTCACTTTAATTGAAAAAACTCTCTTATTACCCTCACAGGGGTGAAAAAGGAGGTGGGACAAATATAATTAGAGAACTATGGAGGTAAAGTTACTTTGGCTTCTCTAGTGACTGGTGCTGCAGAAGCTACTATAATGTTGTTTATATATTACATCCATATTATTTCAACAGTTTAGGAACAATTAATATTTTTATATTTACTCTTACATTTCATGAACTTGCATAGTGTACAGGCAGACCATTAAAATATCAAAATGTCTAAAAATAGATTCATATAATTACCCTGGTTTTGGTATATCAGATGAATATTGTACACCTAACGTTATCGAGTCTTTGAAAAAGTTTTCTGCGAGCACTTGCACTGCCCGTGTTGATGGAGTTAAGTATGATTTGTAACAATTGTTGTTGTGTCTCGCTGAGTAGGGAACTTTGGTTCTTAATTTGTCTTCTCAAGTACTACAATCATCCATACAGAATTGGAAGAATGTGTGGCTAATTTTGTTGGCAAGCCAGCTACTATTGTTACAGGCATGCGTTATGTAACAAATTCAGCCATTACTTTCTGTTTTGATAGGAAGGATACAAAAAGTTTATAAAAGTTATTCTTATGTTTTATTTGTGATTATATTTTTTATTTTAATTTGGTAATTTAGATGGAGGTTTGATTATCAATGATTCTCCCGATAATAACTCTATTGTAGATGTTGCTTGAGGGTCTGGAGCTACTATTTTGGGTTTTTCAACATAACAGTAAGTTTTTGCAACCTGGGCTATGTCATTTTTGTCATAACATGTTTATAGAGTGACTCATCTTATTTCGTATTAATGCTTTGCTTCGCCCTAATTTCTTTACGACTTTCTCACTTGGAGAAGGTTTTGAGAAAATATATTTCTGAGGGCAATCCAGAACACCCGCCATGGAAGAATATAATTGTTAATTTTTAGGCTATAAAGAACATTATTGGACTTCAGGGAATAGATGTATGTTTATTTATTGTATTTCCTTATTACTTTATTATACGTCCATTACAATTATATGTTCCAAAAAATATTTGTATCTATCGTCTTTTCCAACGTATATTTTCTTATAACAAAATTATATTTATTATGCGCAACGCACACGTACGGATACTAGTTATTATATAAAAAGTAGGGCAAAAAATAAATTATGTTTCTTTAATAATAAGGAAGAGCAAGATGAGAGAAAAGAATGATGCAAACACACCAAATTCATCATTACGTATTGGTAGATTTAACGATACGATACAATAGAATTTAAGTAACAATCAAAACAAATATTGTATTTAAAATAACAATACGATATAATACAATAGATAACAACTATCCAAACAAAGTTACTGCTCTAATTAGTTGCAATGTCTAACTGTAATATTTATTAGTTTTTTCAGTGTTGGCAAAGCCATAAAGTACTTAAAATAAGTTTAAAACTGCTTAAAAGAAAGCCAAAAGAAATAAGTTGGGCAACTTCAACTTATTATTTTTTGACTTAAAAGCTAATTCTCCTGAAAAGTCACTTTTTTAAGCCAATTCAAATGAGCTCTAATTAATATTCGATAGGCAAGTGCAACTGTAATACTTCACATTCAAGTTGGTATTTTTGTCATTTAATATTACTTAAACTAAAAAAAAACCTAGCCAATTAAATGGGCAAAAGCCCATTGTAAAGTGACGGCAAAACAGAAAAGGGGAAAGGGGAAAGCGGAACAAAGCAAAGAGCTTTTGGTGGAAACAAAAGAATAAGGGCCAAGCTCGGCATAAGCAAAACGGACAGAAGCGATCAAAAGCAACCACGAAATGAGTTTACTTTGTTCTAACAAAGGGATTTACAGAGAAGGGGAACAAGCTAGGAAATTGAATTCTAAAACTTTTTCATAATAATCTGATTCCTTTACTTAATACTTAGCACACTATTAGCTATCAACAAAATTCAAGTTACTTTTAATCTAGTATAATGGAATTTATATACATGATTCTTATAGGCTGAGTAGATATAATTTTGGAATTGGATTAAGAAATTTGAAAGATAAAGTCAAGGAAATTGGGAGAAATTCATAAGACTTTTTCGTGAATTAACTGGGTATATATGAATAAGTTGTATTTAATAGATTTTGAAGTATTCTAAATTACCAGTAGCGTGAGTAATTATAAATTGACGAATTAAGAGTCAAACATGAACCCAAGGGTTGGGCATATAGCTATGAATTAGTTAAAACAAAAAAATTAACACGAGATCAATATTGATGTGATTATAGATTGATTGAAGAAAGTCGTACGGATCGATCGAGGTCACGAGTTTGGTGTTTGACCAAAAAAGTATGGGACCTTTTTGTTAAACTAATTAAATAAGAAGTTAGAGGGTAAATCCTAGTTAAGGATAATTAATTCTAGATCTGAGATGAATAACATTAATTAGAAATATAGTTGAGTATAAATGCTGGCAATGATTGTGGCCAGATTTAATAGTATGAAAAAATATGCATTAAGTTAAATGAAAATAAAATATAAATAAAGGAAAATATTCACCCAATCTTGAGTGCGCGGATCCTCTTTCATTTGATAAAGATGAATGATAGAAAATTACAAGAATCTTAGGACCCTTTTCAGATCTGGTGGAGGGTATGGGATAACAGATCCCCTAATCTCTTTAGAGAGATGTGTTTATATATTTTCTAGAAAAAAAAAAGAGTCCCCTTCCAAAATTCCCCCTCCCTTCCTATTTATAAGGGGAAAACCCTAAAAATGAGTGTAATTGGAGGGACATTCAGTAGAATATTCCCTTTGAAGATTCCAAAGCAAAACTAATAGTTACTTTTATCTGAATTGCTCGACCTCGGCCTTATAGATCACTGCTCGGCCTCGGTCTTATTTATCAATCCGATCTGCAGGTTACTCATGACGGTTGTCTCCGCATGTCGAATTTCTATGGTTTGATTTTGACCCATACACTTGGTGTTTCGCACGAAGTACTGTGAGTAGTAATTTTACCGCAATTTGTGTTTTCATAACTTGCAGGATTTATACATAATTTTTAATATGAACATGTTACCGATTATTTTGAGTTGCATATAGGACAAGTCTTTTACTCGATATGATACCGAAATAGTTATTTGAGATGATTACCGTTGTTTTAAATATTCTTGTTGTCATTAGATATGTTTTACCATTACTTAAATTTACTGTTTTCAAAATAAAATTATATGATTTGATAAGAACCAAAATGCCTTATGTTGTTTTAAAATATTTTCCTATGAGTATATACGGATACAGAGACAAGTATAAATGGGAGTAGACTTTGAAGGATCTAGTAGCTAACGGCGGGTTCGTTAGACCTGGTGCACCTTGTAATTACCGATTATCGTTACAGCCCTCGCTAGTGGGAAGGTAGAACTAGCATACTGTTATCGATTTCCCTCGAGTATGGACTACCGTTATATTTGACTTCTTGCGAAGAAGTCCACAGTTATACCGATTACATAATTCGTTCATTGAAACCTCACAAATGTGAATATTGGTATTATACAGTGGTTACCGAGTTTATTACTGAATTGTTAATTGTATTATACTACAAGAAAAACATGATGAGACTGAAATTATTTATTGTTTCCGAAAGGGCATTTTTATGTTATTTTCTGTTTGATATACTAGCATGTTTTCTGATTTATCCCAATAAAATGGTGTGGTTAAGTGTTATTACTCATTGAGCTAGCGACTCATTCCCCGCTAATTTTTTTCCAGAGACAGCAGTTGACGCGGGCGAGGATTTCATTAATTAGAGCGCACAGGTTGATAGTTCTTGGTGAGCCTCGCACTTGTTCGCGTGGGCGGAGATTTTATTTATTGTTATGGTATTTTTTTTAACTCTTATAGTCGCTCCATAGTCATTCTTTTAGCGTCATGATTATCCTTTCGTTATTATAGGCTTATGATAAGTATTGCACTTTCTTATCGAAATTGGAGAAAAATTAGTATTTCTGGTTGTTAGTGGATTGATTAGTAATGGTGGAGACTTGTTTTGGTTGATTGATAAATTGTCGATTATTTGGTTTGATATTAGGATGGTTGGTTGTTGATTTTGAGACTGGGAAATTTTGGATAGTCCAAAACCAGGGAAAACTCTGTCCGATTTTCTGTAAAATACCGATGAGACTTACTTGATCCTAACTCCCGGTCATGATCCTAAATTGGTTCGTGACAAAGTTGGTATCAGAGCTTAGGATTTAAGTCTCGGGTCATGGACAAATGATTAGTAGAGTCTTGTTCATGGGTATGTAGGCGCCCATACATATGATCTTAAGGCTACTGAACATCTAGGAATGTTTTTCCTTCTTTCATTCTTTGATCGTGCGTTGAGATAACTTGAGATTGACTTTGGAATATTTCTTCCGCATATGGCTAGGACACGCACACCCTCATCTGTTGGACGTGGTGCTACTAGGGGTGGCGGGCAAGTTGGGGTTCATCAAACTAGAAGACAGATTGCTCCTCAAGCTGAAGTTGGAAACATGGGTCAACCCCAAGCTGTTATGCCAGATCATATGCAAGGGCAGGGAGTTCAGGACGCTCCACCACCAGTGTCAACAGTTGTACCTACTGTTACCTTACATGCAGACGCAGTGGCAAGGTTATTGAATGTGTTAGAGGCATTGATTCCTACTCAGGGTGGAAGTTCAGCACCTCAGGCTACTTTACAGACACAAGCACATGTACAGACTCAGACTTTCGAGAATAAGGAAGTATCCTTACAAGAGTTCCTAAAATTGAAATCACCAAAATTCACAGGTTCTGATAATTCAGCAGATCCTCAAAGTTTCTTGGATGGGACACTCAAGGCATTACGTGCTCTAGGATGTTCTAGTGAGGGATTCGTGGAGCTCGTAGCATACAAACTAGAGGATATGGACAATACATGACATGAAACTATGTTGCTAGGAATGCCAGCAGGAGAACACCACTGACATAGGACGAGTTCACTAAGTTATTCATGAATCATTTTCTTCCAGACAGCCTGATGCAAATATATGCTAGAGACTTTGAGAGGTTGATTCAGACTCCAGATATAGATGTGTTAACATATAACACCAAGTTTTGTAAGCTGGTTAGATATGCTCCTTACTTAGTGCCTACCGAAGAAGCTCGAGTTCACAGGTTTGTTGATGGGTTGGTTGGCCTTCTATACACTGCAGTAGCCCCACGATGAAGACTTTGTCCTACTCAGATGCAGTATATCTCGCTAGAAAGATTGAAAACAAGGGATGTGACAATCGTGCAGCTAGTGATTTATGTAATAAGGCCAAGATAGAAGGGTCTTTCAGTGACAGTTTCAGTGAAAATCGAAGAGCAGGAAATCAAGGACAACAACAACAGGGTTCTAAGACAGGGACACACTTGTCTTCACAGTCCACATACAGACCACATTACAGACAGGGTACTAGGGGACCGTCAGCATCTGGGCATTGTAATTCTGGGCAGATATATACCACTACTCCAGTCTGCCAGACCTTTGGTAGATCATATTTGGGCCAGTGTCGTGTTCTAATTGGAGAGTGATTTCGGTGTGGCCAGTCGGGACATCACTTGAGGGATTTCCCTCAACCTCTGAGGAATTTCAACCAAGCTTCTATTCAGTCAGCTGCACCTACTCAGACTAATCATAACACTTCAGGTGCTACAAGTACAGGAAATAGAGGTCGAGGTGCTAGGGACCGTGCTACTGTGAATCAAGGACAAGGGAATGCTAGTAGGGGTCATGCGAGAGTTTTTGCATTTACTAGACAGGATTGTGGTTACAGGTATTTTTTTCTGTCTGTTCATTTGATGCACTTGTGTTGATTGATCCGGGATCTACTAAATCCTATGTGTCCTCATACTTTTCTTTGAGATTTAGTAAATAGCATGAGCTATTGAATGATCCTTTTCTAGTTACTACTCCTGTTGGAGAGTCTCTATTAGTTGAATACGTGTATCGTGCTTTTCAGATTCGGGTTGAGGGTAGAGATACTCTAGTTGACTTTATTGTATTTGATATGATTGACTTTTACATGTTGATGGGAATGGATTGGTTATCTTCTTGCTATGATATTTTTGATTGTCATGCAAAGATAGTCAAGTTTGAGATACCAAATGAACCCAGTTTTGTTCTAAAAAGGGGTCAGGTTCCAGAGAATTGCAAAGTTGTATCTTTTATGAAGGATCAACGACTGCTGAAGAAAGGTTGCTTGGGCCTCATAGCTATTGTAAATGACACAAGAAAGAAAACAGTTAGTATAGAAAATGTATCGGTAGTGAGAGAATTTTCTGATGTAATTCCTGAGGATTCACCAAGATTGCCTCCAGTACGAGAAATAGATTTTAGTATTGATTTTCCACCTGACACACAGCCCATATCAATACCGCCATATCGGATGGCACCAGCAGTGTTGAAGGAGCTAAAACAACAACTGCAGGATTTGTTAGATAAGGGTTTTATCAGACCGAGTATATCTCCATGGGGTGCACCAGTACTGTTCGTAAAGAAGAAAGACGGATCCCTGAGAATATGCATTGACTACAGGCAGTTGAACAAGATAACAATACGCAATAAATAGGCTTTGCCTCGTATAGATGACATGTTTGATCAGTTACAAGGAGTTGCCCACTTTTCAAAGATTGACCTCTGTTCTAGTTATCATCAACTTAGAATCAAAGATGAAGATATTTCTAAGACCACTTTCAGAACTCGATAAGGGCATTATGAGTTTCTTGTGATGCCTTTCGGACTGACTAATGCTCCAACTGCATTCATAGATTTAATGAATAAAGTGTTCAAGCCGTTTCTCGATAGATTTGTAATAGTATTTATTGATGATATTCTGATATATTCTCGTAGCCAAGGAGAACACGTGGATCATCTTAGGACTGTGTTGCAGACATTGCGCGAACATCGGCTTTATGCTAAGTTCTCAGAGTGTGAATTTTGGCTAGACTCGGTAGCATTTCTGGGGCATGTTGTATCCGAAGATGGAATTATGCTAGATCCTAAGAAGACAAAAGCTGTGCAGAATGGCCCATGCCTACTTCTCCTACAAAGATTCGCATCTTTTTAGGCTTAGCAGGCTATTACAGGCGTTTTGTGTAGGATTTTTCAAAAACAGCAGAGCCACTGACCAAGCTAACACAGAAAAATGCAAAGTTTCAGTAGACGGAGGAATGTGAGCAGAGCTTTCAAAAACACAAAACATGTTTGACAACTGCACTAATATTAGCCTTACCATCAGGTTCCGGAGGATTTACGGTGTTCTGTGACGCATTGAGGGTGGGATTAGGATGTGTTCTCTTGAAAAATGGTCAGGTTATAGCTTATGCTTCGAGGCAATTGAAAAATCACGAGCAAAACTATCCTACACATGATTTGGAGATGGTTGCAATGGTATTTGCTCTAAAACTTTGGAGGAATTATCCATACGACGAAACTTGTGAGATTTATACTGACCATAAAAGTTTGAAGAATATCTTATAGAAGAGAGATCTGAATCTTCGGCAACATCGGTGGATGGAACTACTCAAAGACTATGATTGTTCTATTTTGTATCATCCTGGAATAGCCAATGTGGTGGCTGATGCATTGAGTAGAAAATATATGGGGAGTTTGGCACATATAGCTCCTGCAAAGAGGCTTTTGGCCAAAGATATTCAGAGACTAGAAGATAAAAGTATCAGATTTAGTATCGGAAATTCAGAGGCATTGTTGGCTTGTGGTTAGGCTAAGTCTTCATTAGTTGAGCACATTAAGGCCACCCAATATAAGGATGAGTGATTATGCAAATACAAAGATGAATCCTTAGTTGGTAAAAGCAAGGATATGATTGTTGAAAGTGATAGTGTTCCTCGAATAGGTGACAGACTATGTGTCGCAAACGTATATGGGTTGAGGCATGCTATTTTTAAAGAAGCTCACAACTCTAGATACACTATACATCCTGGATCCACAAAAATGTATCATGACCTAAAGCAATTCTATTGGTGAGAAGGTATGAAGAAAGATGTTGCTAACTTAGTTTCTAGTTGTTTGACTTGTCAGCAGGTCAAGGCTGAGCATCGGCGACCCGCAAGACTATTACAACAAATTGAGATTCCAGAGTGGAAACGGGAAAGAATTACTATGGATTTTGTCATCGGTCTACCACGAACCCTTAGAGGTTATGACTCGGTATGGGTGATTGTAGATCGTTTGACAAAATCATCACAAGTTTTTCCAGTGAAGACTACATATAGTGGAGTAAGATATGCACATATATTTATGAGCAAAATTGTCCGACTTCACGGAGTTCCAATATCCATCATCTCGGATAGAGGACTGCAATTTACCACAAACTTTTGGAAATCTTTTCAAGAATCATTGCGTAAACGAGTAGATCTTAGTACTTCATTTCATCCACAGACATACGGGCAGTCTGAACGTACTATACAGATCTTGGAGGATATGTTTAGAGATTGCATTCTTGAGTTTGGAGGTAGTTGGGACGCTTATCTACCTTTAGCTGAATTTGCTTACAACTATAGCTTCCAGTCCAGTATCCAAATGGCACCGTATGAAGCATTGTATGGTAGAAGATGTTGTTCTCCTATCGGATGGTTTGAAGATGGTGAGACTAACTTATTGGGATCCGAACTAGTACAAGAAGCTATGGACAAGGTCCAAATGATCAGACAGAGATTGCTTATAGCTCAAAGTAGACAAAAATCTTATGCTGATAAGAGAAAAAGAGATTTAGTGTTCACAATTGGGTATAAAGTGTTCCTACGAGTCTCTCCTATGAAAGGTGTGATGCGGTTTGGGAAAAGAGGTAAGCTGAGCCTCAGGTTATAGGACCATATGAGGTACTAGACCGAGTGAGAATCGTGGCTTATCGTTTGGCACTTCCTCCTGAGTTGTCCTTTATTATTCCAGTGTTTCATGTCCCAATGCTAAGGAAATGTATATTAGACTCATCTCAGGTGCTTGAAGCACCTGCTATACCGCTTGATGAGAAATTATCTTACGAGGAGGAACTGATGGATATTATTGATAGGCAAGTAATAAAGCTACGGTCAAAAGAAATTTATTTCGTAAAAGTCTTATGGCGAAATCATACAGTTGAAGAAGCTACTTGGGAAATAGAAGATGCTATGCGAGTCAAGTACCCCTATTTGTTTCAGTCTACAAGTATGCACTTCTTATAAATTCGGGGACCAAATTACATAAGGTGGGGTGAATGTAATACTTCACATTCAAGTTGGGGTATTTTTGTCATTTAATGTTACTTAAACTAAAAAAAAGAGGAAAACCTAGCCAATTAGATGGGCAAAAGCCCATTGTGACGGAAAACAGAAAGGGGAACAAAGCAAAGAGCTTCTGGTGGAAACAAGAGAATAAGGGCCAGGCTCGGCAGAAGCAAAATGGACAGAGGAGACCAAAAGCAACCACGAAGTGGGTTTACTTTGTTCTAGCAAAGGGATTTACAGAGAAGGGGAACAAGCTGGGTAATTGAATTCTAAAACTTTTCCATGGTAGTTTGATTCCTTTACTTGATACTTAGCACACTATTAGCTATCAACAAAATTCAAGTTACTTTTAATCTAGTACATACAATGAAATTTTATATACATGATTCTTATAGGGGTGAGTAGATATAATTTTTGAATTGTATTAAGAATTTGAAAGATAAAGTCAAGGAAATTGGGAGATTTTTGTAACGACCCGGTCGGTCGTTTCGAGAGTTATAACCTCGTTTCCCCTATTTCTGCTTCTTTTGTTCTTTACAGCTGCATTGTATTGTATCGGGTTGGTTGGTTCGGGTCCGAAGTGCCTTCGGAGTGAATTGAGACACTTAGTCTCTAAATAAGAAGCTTAAATTGGAGAAGTCAACCGGATGTTGACTTATGTGTAAACGATCTTCGAATTGAACTTTGATGGTTCCATTAGCTTTGTTAGGTAATTTTTGGACTTAGGAGCGCATTCGGAACGTGTTTTGGAGGTCCATAATAGAATTAGGCTTGTATTGGCCGAAGTTAAAAATTTAGCGATTTTGGTCGGTAGTGAAAAATTTGATATCAGGGTAGGAATGGATTTTCGGAAGTTGGAGTAGGTTTGTGGTGTCATTTTTTACGTGTGTGTAAAATTTGAGGTCATTCGGACGTGGTGTGATAGGTTTCGGCGTCGTTTGCGAAATTTGGAAGTTTAGAAGTTTTTAGGCTTGAATCCGAGGGTAATTTGATGTTTTGATGTTGTTTTGAGTGATTTGAGGGTTCGCCTAAGTTCTTATGATGTTATGGGACGTGTTGGTATGTTTGGTTGAGGTCTCGAGGGCCTCGGGGTGATTCCGGGTGGTTGACGGAAGGTTTGGAGTTGAATAAATGCAGCTGAAGTTGCTGCTACTGGTGTTTTCCGCACCTGTGGAGTGGGACCCGCAGGTGCGAGCCCGCAGGAGCGAATGAGGAGCCGTAGATGCAGCCATGGAGGACCTGGACAGGACCGCAGGTGCGAAGATATTCCCTCACCTGTGAGAGTCGTAGATGCGGGCAGGCAGGCGCATGTGCGAGAAAGGGGCCGCAGGTGCAAGGTGTTTTCTGCACCTGCGATGATCACAGATGCGGTCATTAGTCGCAGAAGCGGCCGCATATCTTTAAGTGAATCACCGCAAAAATGGAGCTTGGACCGCAGATGCGGGAATTTCACCGCAGGTGTGATCTTGCTGGGAAGAAAGTATAAATAGAGGACTTTAGGAATTCTTCTCATTTTTCAATATTTTGAACACGGGCTTTGGGATTTTGAGGAGATTTCTGAAGGAAATTCGAGGGTTATCACTGAGGTAAGTTCCTTGAACCTAATTATCCTTAGGTATGGTGTTTTCCCGTTGATTTCTCACCTAATTAGTGGGGTTTTGAAGTGAAACTGGGGGTTAGGGCTTGGAAAATTGGATAGTGAGTTTTGGGGTTTTGGAGGGGCAAATGATGTCGGATTTTGATGAATTTAGTGTGGTTATACTCGTGAGTGAATGGGCTTTCGGGTTTTTCAACTTTTGTCGGATTTTGAGACGTGGTCCCGGGGGCAGGGTTTGAGTAGATTTCAGATTTTGGCTCTAATTTAGTAGTTTTCTTGTGGAATTAATCCCATTAGCCTTTATTGATTGTGTTGTATTACTTGTGGATAGATTCGGGACGTTTGGAGGCCGGATCGAGAGGCAAGGGCATTGCGAAGTAGGAATTTGCTCGGATTGAGGTAAGTAATGGTTGTAAACATGGTCCTGAGGGTATGAAACCCCGAATTTTTGTGTCATGTGACTATTTGGAGGTGACGCACATGGTAGGTGACGGGCATGTGGGCGTGCACCGATGGGGATTGTGACTTGGTCCGTCCCATCGAATTTGTAAAGTTGAACAACCTATTGTTAGATATATGCTCCTTATGTGTTATAGAAAGATTGACTGTAAATTATTCTAGATACCATGTTTAGGCTTTACGCCGGTATTGTGGGGACCTTTATAGGTCGTTTCTTGCTATCATCTCATTGTTTTAGTTGATATTTCGTACTCAGTCATGTTCATGCATTCTTACATCATAGCTCAGTCTCTGTTATTTTATTTGATGCATTATGTCAGTGCTGCTTTAGCTGATTATCTTGATTTTTGAGATCCCAAGAGACCGGGGAGATTGATGACTGAGTGAGGCCGAAGGCCTAATTTTTAGGACATTTATGGGATCGTGCTGCACACCGCAGCATGTTTCATTGATTCTTCCATGATTGGCATTGTGTGACGACCCGACAGGTCGTTTTGAGTATCTGCACTTCGCTCGATATTTTGAAGGATTGTGTATCTCCGTGTTATGTTATGGGACTTGTTGGTATGTTTTGACATGGTCCTGAGGGGCTCGGGTGAGTTTCAGATAGGTTTGGGCTGCGTTGCGCTCGTTTTTCTTATGTTTCGACGTTTTTCTTCAAGCATGAATGGTACCACATTAAGCAAACGAGCTTTGATTTCTATTTTTATTGAAGCATTAGATCCGTATCGTAATTACGGATCCATAGCAAAAAGAATCGTCGAATTTGGACATCGTATGAGGAATTTATGGTCATTTTTTACTAAAAATTGGGTTACTAGATTTTTTTCAGATTAATTACGAAATTGCCACTGACGGCGCATTTAAAAATCTGCATTATTTGCAAATATTAAAATCTATATATCTCATTCATTATAAGGTCAAATTGAGTGATTCAAAAGCCTAACGTAAATACAATTTCACAAGGAATCTATTGTAGGCATAAAAAGCAAGTTTCGGGATCATTTGGCATGAAAAACGAGGCAGAATAGCTGGCAAAAAAATATATAAAACTAGGGTTTGTTCATTCGGTCATATTTTGAGTTGGGAAGCTCGGATTTGGGCGATTTTGGAGGGGATTTTCACCATATAGATTGAGGTAAGTGTTCTCTACTTGGTTTTGGTTATATTTCATGAATCCATCTTCGTTTTGGGATTTTGATTGATGATTTCAAAGTGATTTAGGATTCGATCTTTATCATTTGGAATTGTTTTCTTTGGCTTTAATTGATGTATTCGAGTTGCTTTTGGCTAGTTTTGAGATGTTTGGAGGTCACTACGCGCGTGATGGAATTTTTGGAGCATCGCTTGGCTTGCTCGGTATTGTAATTGATTTGTTCGAGGTAAGTGTTTTGCCTAACTTTGTTGAGGAAATTTTTCCTCCTAATTGCTATTGTTTGCCACATGCAGGGGTGATACATATATGAGGTGACGAGTATATATGTACGTGTCGGGGTTAACCATGCTCGGAGGTAGATTGTGCTATAATTGTGTTTTGTAGAATTTTGTAATTTCCTTAATTCATGCCTTACATGTTTTACCGATATTAAGAACGTAGTATAAAATGTTAGTAATCAAGACATAGCCTAATATCACTTGATCAAATTTGATAGAATTCTAAGAATACATTGATGTGTCTAGTTTGGTTCATCTCTATCCGTAATCACTACTACCTTGCTACGGTTGATATTTGAGGTGCTGGATTCTATACTTGTGTTACTGATAAAATGTGAAATTTGTGGAAGTACTTGAATTGTACAGCCCTTGAGGTCTTATTGAATCATTGCTGACTCAGAAATTTAGTGATTAAAATATGTTGGATTATTCGTTTGAACACTCTTCTCGATGTTATTTGCACTTCTTGCCTTGTTATTTTATTGTTATTCATATGCTTGGTGAGGAAGAGTGTAAAGAACGAAGGGTGATGTCATGCCATTGTTTATATTCATTATTATGTGAGGAAGAGTGTAAAGCATGAAGGGTGATGCCGTGTCATTGCTTATATCATTATCATGTGAGGAAGAGTGTAAAGCACGAAATGTGATGTTGTGCCATTTTATATACATTATCATGTGAGGAAGAGTGTAAAGCACGAAGGATGATGTCGTGCCATTTCATATACAGTATCATGTGAGGAAGAGTGTAAAGCACGAAGGGTGATGCCGTGTCATTTCATATACATTATCATGTGAGGAAAGAGTGTAAAGCACGAAGGGAGATGTCGTGCCATTTCATATACATTACCATGCGAGGAAAGAGTGTAAAGCACTAAGGGTGATGCCGTGCCATTTCCTTTATATTGTTATGCTTTTAATATTGTGAGGTCATGGAACGAAGGGTGTTTCCGTGCAGGTGAGGATGAGGGGCATGCATTATGTTGCGATATCTGTTTTCCATGTATACATTTTCGGCTTTACCTTGATTTGTCATTGTCACCATTATATATTTTGTGTGATATGTAGTTATTGTCCCGTACTTGACCTCTATCTCAATTGTTGTTGTGTTGTCCATGTCTTTTACTTGCTTAACTTGCATATGCCATGCCTATTTCCTGATTTTATAATTATACTCATGTTGTATCTATCCTGTTGTACCATAGTGTAAGTCTTCCACCATTCTAGTCCTTCATGTCCTTACCTATTAACTTGTGAAGATCATGTGTTTCCTTCTTGCTTGCTATATTGTACTTAGACCTCCATCATGCTAGTTAATTGATATTATAGCCCCTTTTTCCTAATTGTGGTCATTATCTCCGTGCTTTCTGCTTAGTTTGTTACTGATGTTCTTATGTACATTCTCGTGTATTATCAATGCTTGCATATTCCCTTCCTTGTCATTTCTATTGTCGGTATTTCTATCATTTGGTTGGTATTGTCTTACACATATATGGTGAGGATGAGATAAATGCACGAAGGGTGTTGGCATGCCGTTAGACTTCATGTATTGAGTACTTTATTACCCTAAGAAAGTATATGAGGTGATTGTTGTGGTTCATGGGCTTTCGTTCTAAGGAAAGGGCCGGTTGAGATGTTGGAAACTGTTAAATTGTGATTCTTTCTGATACTCTTCTATTTCCTGTCACAGTCGCATTGGGTACTCTATTCTATTATTCTGCCTTTTGGTTATATTGCTAGTTTACATTATAGTGTTTATTAATGAGTATCTTTTAACTAAAAATCTCGTCACTACTTCGACGGGGTTAGTCAAGATACTTACCAGTGCATAGGATCAGTTGTACTGATACTGCACTTCTGCACACTATGTGCAGACTGTTAGAGCGGAGCTGCTGAAGAAGTCGGGAGCTGACTCAGAAGATGTTCGTGCATTCTCTATAGAAGCTTCCACTTGTCCTTGGTAGTGTTAGAAATTATTAATCTGTTCATGTAGTTTTCAAATAGAATGTGTATTTATTCATACCATCTTTGTATATTCTAACTCTTAGAAGCTCATGAGTCTTACTACCAGTTCTTGGGAAGAGTTTGTAACATTTCAGATAAATCCTAATTAAATTTTCTATAAGTTTATTGAGTTTGTTTCTTTTTGTTAATTGGCTTACCTAGCATGTCAAGTTAGGTGCCATCATGACCTGTGATTTTTGGGTCGTGACAAGGTGGTATCAGAGCCTATGTTTGTACGTTCTACGTGTAACGACCCGACCGGTCGTTTTGCATTATCGGACCTCGTTCCCCTAAATGAAACTTCCCATAGCGGTTTTTTATGATTTATGACTTGCGGGGACTGATGGTCAGGGATTTGCAGGTGTTTAGAGTGCAATAGGAACAATTGGTTCCTTAAGGCTGGCTTTTAAGGCCAAGTTTGACTTTGATCAACATTTAGGGTAAACGACCTTGGAATCGAGTTTCGTCAATTCCGGTAGCTTTGTGTGATGATTTCTGACCTGGGCGTATGTTCGGAATGGGTTTCTGAAGACCAGGGGGCATTTCGGCGCCCAATATTGAAATAAAAAGTTCCTTAAGTTCATATTTTGGTTTGGGGCGTGTTTTTCTGTTATCGAGGTCCGAACGGAATTTCGAGATCGGGAATAGTTTCGTTATGTTAATTATGACTTGCCTGCAAAATTTGGTGTCATTCCGAGTTGTATAGGTCGGTTCGGCGCGTTGTTAGCAAAGTGTAGAAAACTTAAAGTTCTTAAATTTGGTTCTTGGGGGTTTGGAGGTGTGATTTTGAGTTTTAGCGTTGTTTTGGGTGTTCCGAAGGCTCGAGCGACTCTGTATTATGATTTGGAACTCGTTGGTATATTTGGACTAGGGCTCGGGTGGGCCCAAGTGCCTCCCGGGTACCTAACGGGGCTAAAAACCAGCTAAAATAGCTGTTGGTGCACGTGTTCTGGTGTGACCGCAGGTGCAGTTTCCCAGTAGCAGGTGCGGGACCGCTCTTGCGGTCCCCAGCATCGCAGGTGCGTTCCCCAGTGGTCTTGCCAATTATTGCAGGTGCGGACAAAATTCCGTAGGAGCGGAGCCGCAGGTGCGGTCTCCACTCCGCAGGTGCGGGCCCAGGCTCCCCAGTCCATTTCCGCAGGTGAGAGATTTATTCTCACAGGTGCGGTCCTCGAGCCGCAGGTGCGAAAACACTGTCCAGACAGTGTGTTTTATATACAGGTTTTAAACACATTTTTCTCATTTCTTCTTCTTCCTTGGAGCGATTTCCACCATTGTTGAGGGGCTAACGACCTGGTAATCTAAGGTAAGTAAAGTCTACTCTAATCTTAGATTCATGCATGGATTTCGAGCTTAATTATCTACATAAATTAGTGAAAAATCAAGAATTGGGTAGTAACCTAGAGCTTGTGATAATTTGAGAATTTAACCGTGAAGTTGCTATGAAATCAAGTAAGAATCATATATTAATGATCCTTAGGCTTTGGGTGAGTGTTCCCTTCGAGAATTTGTGGAATCCGAGCGTGCGGGCCCGGGGTTGGATTTTGAGAATTTCTCAAGAATGTTTAATTAATGAAAATTTAGGATAATTTCCCTACTTTGAGCATGCATTGATGTCATTATACCGTATTTGGCTAGTTGCGAATCCTCGGGTGTAGAGTTCAGAGATTCGGGCGCAGCCTTGGTCCGCGGGGTAGTTTCGACATGAGGTGAGTCTCCTTTGTAACCTTGTAAGGGGGAATTGTCCCCTAGGTGATTTAAATGCTATATGTGATAATTTATGGGGGCTACGTGTGTACAAACTGACGAGAGTCCGTACGTAGCGACTATTACTATTATGTCCGGGTAGTTAGGCCCACATCATGCCTTGTGTTTTACTTGATATGAACAATATGTGTGCGGAATTTACATTTCATATTGCTTACATCCCCGAAGTTATGAAATTTGAGAAAACTTGTAAGGAATTGATCATGGAAGGTATCCTCTTTTTAAAAAGGAATAATGTATGTGCATGTGACCGCTTCGCAATTTGTATTCCGCGAGCGGAGTGTGATTTCCCCCACTCTTATGAGAGACGAACTTTTGGGACGGGTCGATCAATCCTTCGGCAGTGCATAGAGAGATTGAGAGACACACTTTTGGGACGGGCCGATCGATCCTAGGCAGTGCGTAGAGAGATTGAGAGATGCACTTTTGGTACGGGCCGATCGATCCTTCAGTAGTGCATAGGGAGGTTGAGAGATGCACTTTTGGGACGGGCCGATCGATCCTTCGGCAGTGCATATAGAGGTTGAGAGGTACACTTTTGGTACGGGCCGTTCGATCCTCGGCAGTGCACGAGCGTGACTATCTTATGACTCCAACCGGTTGTCCTTACCCTGCATGCGTATGATTTATTTTTTATTAAATTTCATGCAATTGATTTGACAGATATTTGGGAATAAGTGAAGTGGTAATTGTTTTATTTATCCCCAGCATTATTTCCTGGATCTCAGTACCTTATGTATATATTTGTTGCTTCACTATCCTTACATGCCTACTGTTTTATTTAAATTTTATTAAATTATAATGTTGGACCTTAGAGAGTGTCATGTCGACCTTTTGTCACTACCTCTTCGAGGTTAGGCGGGATACTCACTGGGTACATATATATTTATGTACTCATGCTGATCTTCTGTACTTAATGGTACAGGTTCTGGGGCTGGTGTTTCTGGTTATCCGACCAGAGCTTGACTTATTCTGGACCTGACTCCACGGTGAGCTACCTCCCTTGACGATTCCCAGTTGTGCTATGGAGTTATCTTTTGTTTATTCTTATCTATATCCTTTCAGACAGCAGTACATCTTGTATCATCTTCTGTATATTCTACTAGATCGCCTATTGACTTGTGACACTAGTTCCTGGCACGCACGTAGTAGATTATATTTTGGGACTGTATATATATATATATATATATATATATATATATATGTTGGATCACGATTATTTTGGCTGTATGTATTTAAAATGATAAATGCTTCCGCTTTTATTTAAACAAGCTAAGTGTAAAACTTTCGGAAATATGTGGGGTTGGTATGATAATAATGAAAATCTCACTAATAAACAACTGTTGGCTTGCCTGACCCCGATGTTGGGTGCCATCACGACCCGTATGGGATTTTGGGTCGTGACAACATGGTACCAAAGCACTAGGTTCACGTAAGTCTCACGAGTCACAGGCGAACCCAGTAGAGTCTTGCGGGTCAGTACGGATACGTTTGTACTTATCTTCAGGAGGCTACAAGGTGTTAGGAAACCTCTATTTGTTCTTACTTTGTCGTGCAACCTATGATTTACTAAACTCATTCTTCTATTCTCTCACAGATGGTGAGGACGCGTGCATCTGATGTTCCAGACCCGGGGAGGGCCGCTACCCCCGCCGCCCGAGGTCGGGGGAGGGCACCGGCTCGTAGTAGGGGACGAGGGCGTCCCAGAGCTATACCGGTACCGCCACCAGAGGACCCTATATTAGAGGAGCAGGATGAGGTGCCTCCAGCAGATCCTGCACCCGTAGACTTTATGACGGCGCCAGGCTTCCAGGCAGTCATGGGCCGTATGATGAGATTTATGGACACCATGTCCCAGGGTGGTTTATTTCCAGTAGATACTGCCACTTCACAGGTGGTAGGGGTAGCCCAGACCCCTACTCCCCAGGCCGCAGGACCGACAGCAGCATTACATCACACCCCGGGTACACTGCCCGTGGGTGGTACCCAGCCTATAGCGGCAGCACCGGAGCCCAGACTAGCTGCGGATGGCGACCAGCATTAGATGTTAGACAGATGGACTCGCTTGAGCCCTCCAGTCTTCGGGGGTGAGCGAGGTGAGGATGCCCAGGACTTCATTGATAGGTGCAGGGATAGACTGCACAACATGGGGATCCTAGCGTCCCATGGAGTGGACTTCACTGCATTCCAGTTAGAGGGCAGAGCTCGCAGGTGGTGGCAGTCTTATATTCTCAGCAGACCAGTAGATTATCCTACTATCACTTGGAGCATTTCACACAAATGTTCTTGGATAGATATATTCCACCCTCTGAGAGGGAAGAGCTCCGGGGTCAGTTTGAGCGGTTAGAGTAGGGGCAGATGTCCGTGACGGACTATGAGGCCAGATTTTCGTAGTTGTCATGCCATGCTCTTATGATATTTCCCACCGATGCTGAGAGAGTTCGGAGGTTTATAGAAGGGTTGCATCCAGGTATTAGATCCACCATGTCTTGAGAGGTGGAGATGGGTACCCCTTATCAGCTCATAGTGGAGATTGCTCGTAGGATCGAGGGTTATCGGTTGAGGAGCAGGGAGCAGGGTCAGCAGGACAAGAGGGCTAGGTTTTCATGGGATTTCATAGGCGCCCCAGCTAGGGGCAGGCGTCAGCATAGCAGTGGTCAGCCCAGCAGGCCTTTTTACCCAGTACCTCCACCACCTCCCCGAGGTGTTCCAACGAGGCTTCATTTCAGTGCCATGCCATAGGGTTCCTACCGTCCTCCAGCCATTCAGAGTTCACCCAGTTGTTATTCCAGTCATCAGAGATCCTCCGATCCTTATTTCAGTGCTATGCCTGAGGGATCTTCCTCGGGGCAGCGGACTGTGCCACCTGGGCATTCTTATGAGTGTGGAGAGCCAGGTCATATGAGGAGGCAGTGTCCCCAGTATAGGGGCAAGGTCGTGCAGCAGCGCTATCAGTCGATGGGTTCGGCACCAGCAGTCCGGCCACCTAGAGGTGGAGGACAGGTCAGCAGGGGTCGTCCTAGATGTGGAGGCCAGTCAGGGGGAGGTCAGGCAGCTCCTATACACTCCGGTGGGGCTTAGGCTTCAGGTGCTCCAGCCAGGTTATATGCTATTCCGGCCAGATTAGATGCAGTGGCCTTAGACGTCGTGATCACAGGTATTATCTCAGTATGTGATGGAGAGGCTTCAGTATTTTTTGATCCAGGATCCACTTATTCATATGTTTCAGCCCTATTTGCTCCTTTTCTGTGTGTCTCTCGAGAGTCTTTGGGATCTCTTATATATGTGTCCACTCCTGTGGGGACTCTGTGGTGGTAAACCGGGTGTATCGGTCTTGTGTGATCACCTTCTGTGGGTTTGAGACCAGAGCTGACCTTTTGTTGCTCGCCATGGTTGATTTTGAGGTTATTCTAGGCATGGATTGGCCATCTCCTTATCATGTCGTGCTTGATTTCCATGCCAATATAGTTACTTTAGCCATGTCTGAGTCACCTAGGCTGGAGTGGAGGGGTTCTTCAGTTAGCACAGCCAGCCGGGTTATTTCATTCTTGAAGGCTCGACATATGGTCGAGAAGGGTTGTCTAGCCTATTTTGCTTATGTGTGGGACACCACCGCTGAGTCTCCGACGATTGATTCTGTGCCAGTTGTTCGAGAGTATGCTGATGTATTTCCTTCGGATCTTCCGGGCATGCCTCCGGACCGTGATATTGACTTCTGCATTGATTTAGCTCCAGGCACCCAGCCTATATCCATTCCTCCGTACCGTATGGCTCCGAAAGAGTTGAAGGAGTTGAAGGAGCAGCTTGAGGAGTTGTTAGCTAAAGGGTTCATCAGACCTAGTGTATCATCGTGGGGTGCTCCAGTTCTATTTGTGAAGAAGAAGGATGGGTCTATGCGGATGTGTATTGATTACCGCCAGTTGAACAAGGTTACCATTAAGAACAAGTATCCCTTGCCGCGCATCGATGATTTGTTTGACCAGTTGCAGGGTGTTCGTGTGTTTTCTAAGGTTGATTTGCGATCAGGGTATCATCAGTTGAGGATTGGAGCTTCAGATGTTTCGAAGACTACTTTTCATACAAGATATGGCCATTATGAGTTCCTAGTGATGTCCTTTGGCTTGACTAATGCCCCAGCAACATTCATGGACTTGATGAATAGGGTGTTTAGGCCATATATTGATTATTTCGTCATTGTCTTCATTGATGACATTTTGATTTACTCCCGTAGNGTATATTGATTCCTTCGTCATTGTCTTCATTGATGACATTTTGATTTACTCCCGTAGCCTGGGGGAGCACGAGCAGAATTTGAGAGTTGTGCTCCAGACCTTGCGAGAACAGAAGCTATATGCTAAGTTCTCCAAGTGTGAGTTTTGGTTGGATTCCGTGGCATTTTTGGGGCATGTGGTATCCGGAGAGGGTATCAAGGTTGATCCTCAGAAGATCGAGGCAGTTCAGAGTTGGTCGCGTCCTACTTCAGCTACAGAGATCAGGAGCTTTTTGGGCCTAGCAGGCTATTATCGCCGATTTGTGGAGGGTTTCTCTTATATTGCAGCTCCATTGACTAGATTGACTCAGAAGAATGCCTTTCGATGGTCTGATGAGTGTGAGGCGAGCTTTCAGAAGCACAAGGGAGCATTGACCTCAGCGCCAGTTCTAGTATTGCCTTCTTACTCTGGGAGGTACACGGTATGTTGCGACGCTTCACACGTTGGCTTGGGTTGTGTATTGATGCAGGAGGGGAGAGTTATTGCTTATGCTTCACGCCAGCTGAAGGTTCATGAGAAGAATTACCCTGTGCACAATTTGGAGTTGGCGGCGATTGTTCATGCTCTTAAGATTTGGAGGCACTATTTGTATGGAGTGTCATGTGAGGTTTATACAGACCACCGTAGCTTGCAGCACTTGTTCAAGTAGAAGGATCTTAATTTGAGGCAGCGCAGATGGCTTGAGTTGTTGAAGGATTATGATATCACCATTCTTTATCACCTGGGCAACGCAAAAGTGGTGGCAGATGCTTTGAGCAGGAAGGCTGAGAGTATGGGTAGCTTGGCTTATATTGCAGCAGAGGAGAGACCTCTAGCCTTGGACATTCAGTCCTTGGCCAATCGCCTGGTGAGATTAGATCTTTCAGAGCCTCGTCGAGTTTTGGCACATGTGGTTGCTCAGTCTTCATTATTGGGAGAGATTAAGGCACGGCAGTTCTATGATCCGTGCATAGCAGAGCTTCGGGAAACAGTGGTTCAGCGTAGGGCCAAGGAGGTTACTATTGGAGAGGATGGTGTTCTGAGACTTCAGGGCCGCTTATGTGTTCCTAATGTTGATGGCCTGAGGGAGAGGATTCTAGAGGAGGCACACAGTTCTCGGTATTTTGTTCATCCTGGTGCTACGAAAATGTATTGTGATTTGAAGCAGCATTACTGGTGGAGGCGAATGAAAAAGGACATTGTAGAGTATGTGACTAGGTGCCTTAATTGCCAGCAGGTTAAGTATGAGCACCAGAGGCCAGGAGGCCTACTTCAGCGGATGCCTATTCCTGAGTGGAAATGGGAGCGCATTACTATGGACTTCGTGGTTAGGTTGCCTCGGACTTTGCGGAAGGTTAACGCAATTTGGGTCATTGTGGATAGATTGACCAAATCGGCGCATTTCATCCCAGTAGCTACTACTTATACATTTGAGAGGTTGGCCCAGATCTACATTCGGGAGATAGTCCGGTTGCATGGTGCGCCGGTGTCCATTATATCAGATCGAGGTCCTCAGTTCACCTCGCACTTCTGGAGAACATTGCATAGTGAGATGGGCACCCAGATAGATCTCAGCACAGCATTTCACCCTCAAACTGATGCTCAATCGGAGCGCACAGTTCAGATATTGGGGGACATGCTCAGGGCATGTGTGATTGATTTCGGAGGTCATTGGGACCAGTTCTTGCTTTTGGCCGAGTTTGCTTACAATAATAGTTATCAGTCCAGCATTGAGATGGCACCATTTGAGGATTTGTATGGTCGGCGATGTCGTTCTCCTATCGGGTGGTTTGAGCCTGGCGAGGCTAAGTTATATGGCACCGACCTGGTGAGGGATGCCTTGGAGAAAGTGAAGTTGATTCAGGAGAGGCTCCGTACAGCACAGTCCAGACAGAAGAGTTACGTGGATCAGAGAGAGANAGGTACCACGCCGACTTCTCTCACGTGGTTGATTTCAGCACTATTCGGTTGGATGAGAGGTTGGGCTACGAGGAGGAGCCAGTTGCTATTATCGATAGGCAGGACCGCCAGTTGAGGTCCAAGAGAGTTTCTTCCTTAAAGGTCTAGTGGAGGGGCCAACCCAGACTGAAGGCGACCTGGGAGTCCGAGGAGGACATATGGAGCAGATATCCACACCTATTCAGCACTACAGGTATGATTCTAGACTCGTTCGAGGATGAACGTTTGTTTAAGAGGTAGAGAATGTAACGACTCGACCGGTCGTTTTGAGTTATCGGACCCTGTTCCCCTAAATGAAACTTCCCATAGCGGCTTTTTATGATTTATGACTTGCGGGGACTGGTGGTCCGGGATTCGGAGGTGTTTAGAGTGCAATAGGAACAATTGGTTCCTTAAGGTTGGCTTTTAAGGCCAAGTTTGACTTCGGTCAATATTTTGGGTAAACGACCTCGGAATCGAGTTTCGTCGGTTCCGATAGCTTCGTGTGATAATTTCGGACCTGGTCAAATGTTCGGAATGGGTTTCTGATGAACCGGGGGCATTTCGGCGCCCAATATTGAAATAAGAAGTTCCTTAAATTCATATTTTGGTTTGGGGTTTGTTTTTGTGTTATCGAGGTCCGAATGGAATTCCGAGACCGAGAATAGTTCCGTTATGTTAATTATGACTTGCCTGCAAAATTTGGTGTCATTCCGAGTTGTATAGGTCAGTTCGGCGCACTATTAGCGAAGTCTAGAAAACTAAAAGTTCTTAAGTTTGGTTCTTGGGGGTTTGGAGGTGTGATTTTGAGTTTCAGCGTTGTTTTGGGTGTTCCGAAGGCTCGAGCGAGTCTGTATTATGATTTGGGACTCGTTGGTATATTTGGACTAGGGCTCGGGTGGGCCCAGGTGCCTCCCGGGTACTTAACGGACTAAAAACCAACTTAAATAGTTGTTGGTGCACCTGTTCTAGTGTGACCGCAGGTGCGGTTGCCCAGTCGCAGGTGCGGGACCGCTCCTGCGGTCCCCAGCATCGCAGGTGCGACCCCTAGTGGTCTGGCCAATTATCGCAGGTGCGGACAAAATTCCGTAGGAGCGGAGCTGCATGTGCGGTCTCCACTCCGCAGGTGCAGGCCCAGGCTCCCCAGTCCATTTTTGCAGGTGCGAGATTTATTCTCGCAGGTGCGGTCCTCGAGCCGCAGGTGCAAAAACACTGTCCAGACAATGTGTTTTATATACGGGTTTTAAACACATTTTTCTCATTTCTTCTTCTTCCTTGGGGCGATTTCCACCATTGTTGAGGGGCTAACGACCTGGTCATCTAAGGTAAGTAAAGTCTACTTTAATCTAGTTTCATGATTTCTAACTTAATTATCTACATAAATTAGTGAAAAATCAAGAATTGTGTAGTAACCTAGAGCTTGTGATAATTTAAGAATTTAACCGTGAATTTGCTATGAAATTAAGTAAGAATCGTACATTAATGATCCTTAGGCTTTGGGTGAGTGTTCCCTTCAAGAATTTGTGGAATCCGAGCGTGCGGGCCCGGGGTTGGATTTTGAGAATTTCTCAAGAATGTTGAATTATTGAAAATTTAGGATAATTTCCCTACTTTGAGCATGCATTGATGTCATTATACCGTATTTGGCTAGTTACGAGTCCTCGGGTGTAGAGTTCGGAGATTCGGGCGCATCCTTGGTCCGCGGGGTAGTTTTGACACGAGGTGAGTCTCCTTTGTAACCTTGTAAGGGGGAATTGTCCCCCTAGGTGATTTAAATACTATATGTGATAATTTGTGGGGACTACGTGCGTACAAAGTGACGAGAGTCCATACGTAGCGACTATTACTATTATGTCCCGGTAGTTAGGCCCACATAATGCCTTGTGTTTTACTTGATATGAACTATATGCATGCGGAATTTACATTTCATATTGCTTAAATCCCCGAAGTTATGAAATTTGAGAAAACTTGTAAGAAAGTTATCATGGAAAGGTATCCTCTTTTTAAAAAGGGATAATGTATGTGCATGTGGCCTCTTCCCAATTTGTATTCCGCGAGCGGGGTGTGATCCCCCACTCTTATGAGAGATGCACCTTTGGGACGGGCCGATCGATCCTTCGGCAGTGCATAGAGAGATAGAGAGACGCACTTTTGGGACGGGTTGATCGATCCTTCGGCACTGCATAGAGAGGTTGAGAGATGCACTTTTGGGATGGGCCGATCGATCCTTCGTCAGTGCATATAGAGGTTGAGAGGTGCACTTTTGGTACGGGTCGTTCGATCCTCGGCAGTGCACGAGCGTGACTATCTTATGACTCCGGCCGGTTGTCCTTACCCTGCATGCGTATGATTTATTTGTTATTAAATTTCATGCAATTGATTTGACAGATATTTGGGAACAAGTGAAGTGGTAATTCTTTTATTTATCCCCAACATTATTTTCTAGATCTCAGTACCTTACGTATATACTTGTTGCTTCACTATCCTTACATACCTACTGTTTTATTTACATTTTATTAAATTATATTGTTGGACCTTAGTGAGTGTCATTTCGACCTCTCGTCACTACCTCTTCGAGGTTAGGCGGGATACTCACTGGGTACATATATATTTATGTACTCATGTTGCACTTCTGTACTTAATGGTACAGGTTCTGGGGTTGGTGTTTTTGGTTATCCAACCGGAGCTTGACACATTTTGGACCTGGCTCCACGGTGAGCTGGCTCCCTTGACGATTCTCAGTTGTGCTATGGATTTATCTTTTGTTTGTTCCTGACCATATCTTTTCAAACAGAAATATATCTTGTATCATATTTTGTATATTCTACTAGATCGTCTATTTACTTGTGACACTAGTTCCTGGCACGCCCGTAGTAGATTCTAATTTGGACTGTATATATATATATATACACATATATATATATATATACATACATATATATATATATACATATATATATATATATACATACATATATATATATATATACATATATATATATATATATGTTGGATCATGATCATTTTGGATGTATGTATTTAAAATGGTAAGTGCTTCCGCTTTTATTTAAACAAGCTAAGTGTAAAACTTTGGAAAATATGTGGGGTTGGTATGATAATAATGAAAATCTCACTAATAAACAAATGTTGGCTTGCCTGACCTCGGTGTTGGGCGCCATTACGACCCGTGTGGTATTTTGGGTCTTGACACTACGAGTCATGAGCAAGTGTCTAGTAGAGTCCTGCGAATCGGTATGATGACGTCCATATCTATCTTCGGGAGGCTACAGGGCATTTAGGAAAAATGTCCCTTTCTTCTTTCCTTATTGTGCGGCCTTGTTTCAGCTTGAAACCTACGACTTTGACTCCTCCCAATCGCTCATATATGGTGTTGTGCACTCAGTATTCATTATGTGCTGATGATCAGTGGTGCTGCAGATAGATTGCGATGTGTTGTCTAGCCTTAGAAGCAGATACAGTGTTAAATCTTATAGTCATTCATTTGTGGTATGAGGAGGGTTCATATGTCTGGTTGGTAAGCACAGATTTGGGAACATTGGCTGGTGGCCTGGTTATTGTGAATAAGGTGGGTTCATGGCAAGGTGTCGATTTGAGTATAACCGGTGGGCCATCTCCTGCATGATGAGTTTGAATTGTGTGAGATTTCCATTTGGTGGAGTGCATATGTGATCATTTCACAGCATTTGGGGAAGTTGATTGACTATTGCAATGATGGGTAAGCGCTTGGCAGAGTTTTCGGGGAGTTCTATCACCAGTATTGCATGAGTTTTTGAAGTATTCAGCTAAATAGTCGTGTGGGATCAGGGCATGCTTTGAAGATATGGTACCTTGGGTTACTGATGGGGTGTTCTATGGCTTCGAGCTAAGTAGTGGAGTCTTCTCAAGACGATCGGATTGTAGGGTCATGGGCAGTATCAATTTCCGAACCGGGAGATTGCTTGGTTATTTCTTTGAATGGGCATATGCTGGTGTAGAACGGGTTGCTTGACGTGTATTAATTGTGTATCGAAGATCAGAGTAAGATGAGTGGTTATCGAGAAGGTTCTGGCAAGTTCCAGGTCGTATGTAGCCTTTAAGGGCTTTTGGATTTGTCTACGGGTATGCTTGAAAATGGAAGTGCATAGTAATTGGATCATCGGTGTTTCCTTGTCAAGAAGAATCTACATGTCAATGTTGGAGTGATGCAAGAAATGGCTTTGGGTTCCCAGGAATTTCCCTCAGGGCGATCATATCAGATTGAATTACTTTTGGGTTGGCAGTCTGCGTGACTCGATTGAGTTAGAGGCGATTGGTTCTGATTACTCGATTATGTATTACTGAGTTCCGGAGAATTTATCATGGTTATGACCACAGTCAGAGTTGATATTTTCTACAGGTATGGAAGTTATATTTCGTGTGGTGGTGTTCTCCTGGATTGAGTTAAATGAAAGATTCTCGGGTGATGAGGTGTTCAATTTGCTTATGGTTCAGAGTTGACTATGAGACTTTCGTAGTCTTGCGAGTTAGAACGTTAGAGGCGATTCACCATGTGGGGTTGAAAGGTTGCATGTACAAGGTTGCAGTTTAGCTTTGGAGGGAAGGATACGAGTTCTTGATGTCTCGGACAATTTCGGGTGTTTGAAGTCTTGTTGGCACTATGGGATTCCCATCGAAGTAGAGTTCTCCTGTTGGCAAGCACATTGTGTTTCGACTTATGGGTGATTCTTCGTGAGATGATGGAGTATGAATTACGTGTCAGCTATTTGAGAAGCGGTGTTGAGATTGGGTATGAAAATTCTTGTATTCGTGAGACTCAGAGACTGAATGTTCTTTTTGGCGGACTATTCCTTGATTGCGAGTTGTGAATGAGTGTAGAAGATTGGATGATTAATGGTAGGTGTTATGGAAAGGTTGCCATAGACTTTTGGAAGGTTTATTACATGTTTGAGGATGACCGGAATTTGGTTTGGGGATTATTTTGAGCCCAGTGAGGGTGTGTAATCTGTATCAGACTGGATTTGCTTGCTCTTGCGTAGTTGTTGCCACATGTATATCATCCAGCGAAATGGATGTTATTCGCGCCTTGGTTTATGTTATATGTCTCTCTCTTATGCTACAATGGGTTGTGAGGGCTACATGATTCTTCTCACGCATATTATGATTTGGTTAGGCCTCATGGCACTGTGGGCGAGGTGGCCTTGTGATGTTTCTTATCTTATTGCACCACAGTTGTGCTTGTCTTTCTCAGTATTGTTTGTTCGTCCCATAGTTATATTTTGTGCATTCTGTTGTGCTCGATGTTAAAGCACATGTGATCGGTGAGCTCGATTATTATAGCTCAATGGGTACCATGTATGGATTGATATGATGGGATCGGGTTGCACACCGCAACGGTACAATGATGAAATGTGGCTCCTTATTTCTATTTCGTGTGTTTTGCTTTCACCTTGCTGAGAATAGTTCATAGTAAAATGCTAAAATTTCCCTGCCTGCTTAACTTGCTTAGTAGTTTTCTTATTTAGTTTTCTTACTGTTATTTGTCATATCTGAATTATTACTTGGTAGTGTACGGAACCGGGTTGTGTGTGGCTCCATATGTTTATTGTTGAAGCTTGTCGGTGCGGCTGCCCGTATTGGCTGAGATGAGGTTTCTAGATCTGAGATTTGTGCTATTGTATTGGGATGAGGAAGGTTTGGAAGAATAACACTATATTTTGTTGAGGATGTGGACAATGGCCTTGGTCGGGCGAGTGAGTTTCTTGGCTTATTGATCAGATGAGTGGTTAAGTGGTTATGCGTGTTTCTTTCATACCGGTAGGTTATGAAGGTTTTGAACGAGGTTCTAATCGATATGAGATTTGCTATCGGCGCCGGATTTGTTTTGGGCGGTAATGGTGGTCAGCAGTACCTACTGTGAGTGTCATGATTTGGTACAACTAGTTCAGACTTATACAGTATCTAGTTGTGGGATTCGGATCTTGTAATGAATTCTTGATGATGGAGATTGAGTTCTAAGGTTTAAGGACCAAGGTCGAAATAAAGATCTCTAGTTATGTTGTGTTGGAAGGTTTATGTTTATCAAGGTGATGTGGGATCACCCCGGGTTTATTCCTAGTAAGGTTACACCGTGATTTGGTAGCTTTGGAAAGACTCCTGGCACGTACGAGGACGAACGTGTGTTTAAGTGGTGGAGAATGTGACGACCTGACAGGTCGTTTTGAGTATCTGCACTTTGCTCGGTATTTTAAGGGCTCGTGTATCTCCGTATTATGTTATGGGACTTGTTGGTATGTTTTGACGTGGTCTCAAGGTGCTCGGGTGAGTTTCAGATAGGTTTGGGTTGCGTTGCGCTCGTTTTTCTTATGTTTCGACGTCGTTTCTTCAAGCATGAATGATATCACATTAAGAAAACGACCTCCGATTTCGGTTTTGATTGAAGCATTAGATCCGTATCGTAATTACGGAGCCATAGCAAAAAGAATCGTCGAATTTTGACATCGTATGAGGAACTTATGGTCATTTTTTACTAAAAATTGGGTTACTAGATTTTTTTTCAGATTAATTACGAAATTGCCACTGACGGCGTATTTAAAAATTTGCAAATATTAAAACTTACATATCTCATTCATTATAAGGTCAAATTGAGTGATTCAAAAGCCTAACCTGAATAGAATTTCACAAGAAATCTATTGGAGGCATAAAAAGTGAGTTTCGGGATCATTTGGCATGAGAAACGAGGCAGAATAGCTGGCAGAAAAATATATAAAACTAGGATTTGTTCATTCGGTCATATTTTGAGTTGAGGAGCTCGGATTTAGGCGATTTTGGAGGGGATTTTCACCATATGGATTGGGGTAAGTGTTCTTTACTCGGTTTTGGTTATATTTCATGAATCCATCTTCATTTTGGAATTTTGATTGATGATACGCTCAATTTACACCTTAGAAAAGTGTAAGCGATCGTTGTCAAATATAGTAACCCAACAAGGTTGGGGTAGAATCCCACAGAGAACAATATGAGCGCGATTAGGAATGCAAGATAATTATCACTTATCGTGCAATGCCAAACAAATAAGATTTTGGGTTTTGAAAAGTGTTTATAACTAAATGAGAAAATATA
>ML396325.1:0-113846 GCA_005239525.1 Nicotiana knightiana | reverse complement strand
TACGGCTTTCCCAAGCATAACATAGATAGTATATAGAACCAAATTGCTAGCCAAACAATTAAGAAATTAAACGCAGAATTGAAGAAACAACCATATATTGAGGGAACTATAATCGAGGTTAATTTAATGTCGAATAACAATATTCATGGCTAAACCTCAACCCCAGAACAATGGGTGTTTAGCCACTCATACTAGAATCAAACAATTACATATGTTTTTGCATAAATGGAAAATACTAGATTAAGATGAAGAAAACTGATAATCCTTTTCTTCCTCAATGATCTTGTGTGTATATTCTCTCAAAAAATGGCCTCCTCCCTCTTTAGTTGTGTTTTTGGGTCTATTTATATGTTTGGCACAAACCCTAAACATGTAAGAGACTTCTATTCAAACCGAGAAACACTTAAAACCTTGAAAACTCGAAATTTACCGGACCAGGGACCCCAGGCGTTAAGCCCCAAACGCCCAGCTATAGCCTGGGTAGGCCTGGCGTTTGGGCTCTAACGCCCCATTAACGCCTGGGCATGGCTGGCTTTAGGGAAAAAACGCCTGGCTATGGCCCGGGTCACTCCTTTTCGACTCTTGAGCGTATTTTTGACGTTTATGCACCCATTTAGCTCGGCTTCCATCTCCAATTCACCTACACNCCAAACGCTCAGGTATTGCCCAGGTCACTCCTTTTCGACTCTTGAGCGTATTTTTGACGTTTATGCACCCATTTAGCTCGGCTTCCATCTCCAATTCACCTACACATGAAATAGACTCCATTATGCACATATAACGTGTATTTTTATCAATAAAGCACATAAAATGTAAGGTACATAATGCTTAAAACTATGGATTCTAGTCACGCATCAACCACCATCGCACTTACTGCCACTTCTGACACAATGAGATGGACAAGAAGCCTTTCACCGTATTTTGGTTTGGTTAGCAAAGGCAGATTTGACATATATGATTTTAAGTCCTTGAGGACTTGTTGTCACTTGTCAGTCCATTCAAACTGATTCTGCTTTTTCAATACTGAAAAGAATTTAAAACTCTTCTCTGACGATTTTGATATAAATCTCCCCAGGGCTGCTATCCTGCTTGTAAATATCTGCACTTCTTTCTTGATCGTGAGTATATCTGGTATTTCCTCGATAGCTTTGATCTTCGCATGATTCACTTCAATACCCCTGTTAGAAATAAGAAAACCTAAAAACTTACCTGAAGCCACACCAAAAGCACATTTTTCCGAATTTAGTTTCATATTATATTTGCGAAGAATCTCAAAAGTGTCTAACAAGTGTTGAAAATTATCTCCCGCCTGTGCTGACTTGACTAGCATGTCATCAATGTAGACTTCCATAGTTTTTCCCAGATGTTCTTGAAGCATTTTAGTCACCAATCTTTGATACGTGGCTCCAGTATTTTTCAAGCCAAATGGCATGACTTTATAAAAATAAGTCCCCCTATCTGTGATAAACGAAGTTTTTTCTTCATCTAGAGGATCCATTTTTATTTGGTTATATCCTGAATATGCATATAAAAAACTCAAAAGCTTATGTCCTGCGGTAGAATCAATTAGTTGATCTATATGCGGTAAAAAAAATAAATCTTTAGGACAAGCCTTATTTAAATTAGTATAATCTACACAAACTCGCCATTTTCCATTCATTCTGTGAACTACTACGGTATTAGCTAACCAGTTAGAGTACTTTACCTCTAATATTGACCCAATTTTTAAAAGCTTTTGTACCTCATATTGGATCACTTTTTTTTGAAGGATCCTTGCTTCCTCTTCTTCTGCTTGACCGATGGGTATGTCAGATCCTCATTTAGTTTGTGGGTTATCACCTCATGTGGTATACCTATCATATCTGAGTGCGACCAAGAAAAGCAATCTGTGTTAGCTCGTGAAAATTAAATCAACTTACCTTTCATTTCTAGGCTTAGATTTTCTCCGATGTTAACTTTTCTATCTGGCTAGTGTATAAATAGCAATATAGCTTCGAGTTCTTAGTAGTTGTCTTAAAATTTTCATTTTCTTTTGACTGTTGAATAACATTGGGTCTCGAATCAACATCAGTCTGTCCTGGTATGCCTTCTGTTTAGGTCATTGTAACGTCCTCAACCGAATTCTATAGTTTCTATTTCGTGTCTACATCAATGGTTATCGTGCTTGCAATCACCAAGGATTTGACGGATCCCTCACTGTGAAGGAAATTTAATAACTTGATGCAATGTGGATGGGACAACATCCATATCGTGAATCCACGGTCTTCCCAGAATTATATTATAGGCCATGTCTGCATCTATCGCCTGGAACTTTGTATCCTTGATAACTCCTTCTGCGAACGTGGTGATTACAACTTCCCCTTTTGTGATAACACTTGAATTATCAAATCCAGACAAGGATCGTGCCTTTGGTATCACCTTGTCATTAGCTTGCATTTCATTCACCACCCTCAGTGAACTACCTGGATCAATCAAAACTCATTTTATGTTAGTATCGTGTACAAGTAGAGATATTACCAGTGCATCATTGTGAGGAATCATCAAGCCATCCGCATCTTCATCATTAAATGCTATACTGTCACCATCAAAGACCTGGCGAACTCCCTTCCCGTGAGTAACTGTGACTTCTGATGTCTTTTTTTGCAGCTGTATATGTTACACCATTGACCTCATCTCCCCCAGTTATTACGTTGACTGTTCTTTTTTATGATGCAGGTTTTGGGGGTTCCTGTCGGTCCTTCATATATGATTTTCTTCCTTTCCCACTGAACAAATCAGTAAGATACCCTTGCTTCAACAAATGCTCGACTTCTCCTTGCAGAAGTCTAAAATCTACAGTACTATGGCCATGATCATTATAAAACTCGCACAAGAAATATGGATTTCTTTTGCTTGGATCTGATCTCATTTCTTTAGGCCACCCACCTTATCCCCCATACCTCTTAAAACAGTTGCTAATTCGGAGGTGCTAATATAAAGCTGTAATCTCCTATCCCCGCGTGCGTATTGGAATAATTTCCTCGAACATCCCGTTCCTTTTTGAACCTCGATGAAGAACTCGTATCGTTTTCCTTGGTCTTGAGTCGATTCGTGCGTTCTCCTATTTAGGTCGAGAGTCTCGTCGTGCAGGTCCCATGTACGACTCATACTATTTTTCGGACCTTTTCTGATTCCGAACGTCTCGATCGTGCTTTTTCATTGACCCTTGGTTGTGTGACCGTATCTTCTTCTATCCGCAACTTTGTACTGTATCTGTTGTACACATCGTTCCAAGTTGTTGCTAGAAATTCTCGCAAACTTTCCTTCAACCTTCTCGTGGCTTCTGAACTTTTCTTGTTTGAATTGCTCTCGAATGCCATAACTGCCAAGTTATCAGGTACTCGAGGTAACATTATCCTCTCCTGCTAGAATCTATCTACAAATTCCCTGAACAATTCTGTACTCCCTTGTTTTACCTTAAAGATGTCTTCCATCATTTTTTCAACTTTCTGAGCTCCTGAATAAGTAAAAAGGTTCCTAATCCCTGAAGTCAAGGTTAGACATAACACTTACCTCGCTCCACATGCCACTCAATCTCAATTACCGCTTTTCCTCTAGTATCCACCTCCAAACCACTCGTATCTAGCCACAATTAACTTAATAACATCAAATATTTCTAAAGGAATCAATTACAATGCATAAATTTGGAGTTCCCAAACTTCCCCCCCAAAAGCCAAAAATCGACTCCGGGCCCGCTTGGTCAAAACCTGAGGTTCGGACCAAAACTCATTCACCCGCGAGCCCGATTATGTAATTTATTTCAAAATTCGACCTCAATTCGAGGTCTAAATTCCAATTATGCAAAAATTCTTAATTCTACCCAAACCCCCAATTTCTACCATGAAAACCCTAGATATTTATGTTGACATTTCATGAAATGTAATGGGTAATTGAAAGAAAGTAGGTTATAATCACCTACCAAAAATTTGGGGAAGATAATCTTATGGAAGTATCGCCTCTAGGTCTCTTAGTTTTAAAATTTTGAAAGAATGGCTAAAATCCGTTTTTGGGTTCTGTTTTGATAGATGGGCGACATTGTTCATTGTGTTCGCGTGAACACTGCCGTGTTCGCGAAGAGCTGCACCTGCTAGGCTTACGCGATCGCAAAATTCTTATTGCGTTCCTGAAGGCTACGCCCCATGGCCTTCGCATTCGCGAGTCCTTGCTCGCGTTCGCAATGTAGAGTGACTGACCCCCTCCTCCAGGTCCCAAATTCTACGCGCCGCGTTGAGCTGGTCGCGTTCGCGAAGGGTAAAGTCCCCATCGCTCCGCGTTCGCGACCTAGCCTCCGCGTTTGCGTAGTGTAAAAATTCTCCCCAGCCTAGATCCCCTTCGCGATCGCGAGAATGGCTGCGCGATCGCGAAGCACAATACACCAGAACACCATACAACATACACACCCGATTTTCTAAGTTTCAAATCACCCGTACCCTATCCGAAACTCACCCGAGCTCTCGGGGCTCTAAATCAACTATGCACACAAGTCTAAAAACATCATACAAACTTGCTCACGGGATCAAATCGCCAAAATAACGCCTAGAACTACGAATCGGACAAAAAAATCAAATGAAATTTTCAAGAAAGCTTTATAACTCTATTTTTACAACCGGACGTCCGAATCAAATCAAATCAACTCCGTTTCTCACCAAATTCTACAGACAAGTCATAAATAATATAGTGGACCTGTACCGGGTGCCGAAACCAAAATACGAACCCGGTATCAACAAGATCAAACATAAATAAATTCTTAAAATCGTTAATCTTTCAACCTTTTAATTTTTCATCAAAATTTCATATCTCGAGCTAGGGACCCCGGAGTTCGATTCCAAGCATATGCCCAGGTCCCATATTTTGATACAGACCCACCGGCACCGTCAAAATACGGATCCAGGTTTGCTCAAAACATTGACCGAAGTCAACATAATTTAACTTTTAAGGCAAGATTCTTATTCTTATCAGTTTTTAACATATAAGCCTTCCGAAAAAACACCCAGACTGTGCACGCAAATCGAGAAAGGCTAAAAATGAGATATTTAAGGATTCGGAACACAAAATCTAGTTCTAAAACATGAGATGACCTATCGGGTCATCACATTCTCCACCTCTAAAACAACCGTTCGTCCTCGAGAAGACATAGAAAAGTACATGGGCTGGTGAAAGGGTGGGGATATCTACTCCACATATCTAACTTGGACTCCCAGGTAGCTGCCTCAGCGGGCTGACCTCTCCACTGCACTCGAATTGAAGGATAACTCTTCGATCTCAACTGACAAACCTGCCGGGCTAGAATAGCCACCAAATCCTCCTCATAAGTCAAATCCTTGTTTAATTGGACAGATATGAAATCTAACACGTGGGTTGGATCACCCTGATACTTCCGGAGCATGGACACATGGAACACTAGATGAACTACTGATAATACTGGAGGCAATGCAAGCCTGTAAGCCACCTCCCCCTCTCTCTCGAGAATCTCAAAAGGTCCGATATACCTAGGGCTCAACTTTCCGTTCTTTCCGAACCTCATGACACCCTTCATGGGTGATAACTGAAGCAACAGTCTCTCCCCAACCGTGAATGCAATATCACAAACTCTACGGTCGCATAACTCTTCTTCCTGGACTAACTGTGCGAAGTCGTTCCTGTATAATCTTGACCTTATCCAAGGCATCCTGTACTATATCTGTACCCAATAACCGAGTCTCCCCCGGCTCAAACCACCCAACTGGCAACCCACATCGCCTACCATAAAATGCCTCATAGGGAGCTATATGAATGCTCGACTGGTAGTTGTTGTTGTAGGCGAACTCTGCAAGGGGCAAGAATGAATCCCATGATAATCCAAAATCTATGACACATGTGCGAAGCATATCCTCCAAGATCTGAATAGTGCACTTGGACTGTCTGTCCGTTTGAGGATGAAATGCTTTGCTCAACTCAACCTGTGTGCCCAACTCAAGCTATAATGCCCTCCATAAGTGCGAGGTGAACTGTGTACCTCAATCAGAAATGATAGACACGGGCACACCGTGAAGACGGACAATCTCCCGAATGTAAATCTTTGCCAACCGCTCCGAAGAATAGGTACCTGCCATAGGAATGAAGTGCGCTGACTTAGTCATCCTGTTTACAATGATCTAAATGACATCAAACTTCCTCTGAGTCCGTGGGAGTCCAACGACGAAGTCCATGGTGATACGCTCCCACTTCCACTCAGGAATCTCTATCTGCTGAAGCAAACCACCAGGTCTCTGATGCTTATACTTCACCTGCTCTCAATTCAGGCACCGAGCTGCATAAAAAACTATATCCTTTTTCATCCTCCTCCACCAATAATGCTACCGCAAGTCCCGATACATCTTTGTGGCGCCCGGATGAATAAAATACGGGGAACTGTGGGCCTCCTCAAGAATCAAATCACGAAGTCCATCAATATTAGGCAAGCAAACACGACCCTGAATCCTCAAGACTCCGTCATCACCAACAGTAATCTGCTTGGAACCACCGCGCCGCACTGTGTCTCTAAGGACCAACAAATGAGGGTTGTCACTCTGCTGATCTCTGATACGCTCAAACAAAGAAGACCGAGCGACTGTGCAAGCTAGAACACGACTGGGCTTTGAAATATCCAACCTCACAAACTGGTTGGCCAATTTCTGAACATCTGATGCTAGCGACCACTCACTGACTGGAATGAACGCAAGGCTGACCATACTCGCTGCCTTTCTACTCAATGCGTCAGCCACCACATTGACCTTCCCGGGATGATACAAGATGGTGATATCATAATCTTTCAATATCTCCAACCACCTCCTCTGCCTCAAATTGATATCCTTTTGCTTGAACAAATACTGAAGGCTGCGATGATCCATGAAAACCTCACATGACACGCCATAAAGATAGTGCCTCTAAATCTTCAACACATGAACACTGACTGCCAACTTTAAATCATGGACAGGGTAATTCTTCTCATGAACCTTCAACTAACGTGACGCATATGCAATCACCCTGCCCTCCTACATCAATACTGCACCGATCCCAACATGGGAAGCATCATAATATACCATGTAAGATCGTGAACATGTGGGCAACACCAACACCGGCGCTGTAGTCAAAGCAGTCTTGAGCCTGTGAAAGCTCGACTCACACTCGTCTGACCATCTGAACGGGGCACCCTTCTGGGTCAACCTGGTCAACGGGGATGCTATAGATGAAAACCCCTCCAAAAATAGATGGTAATAACCCGCCAAACCTAAGAAACTCCTGATCTCCGTAGCTGAAGTGGGTCTAGGCCTGTTCTAAATTGCCTCAATCTTCTTGGGATCTACTGAATGCCCTCTTCTGATACACCGTGCCCAAGAAAGAGACTGAATCCAACCAAAACTCGCACTTTGAAAATTTAGCATAGTACTGACTGTCTCTCAGAGTTTGAAGCATAATCCTCAAGTGTTGCTCATGCTCCTCCCGACTGCGGGAGTATATCAAGACATCATCAATAAACACAATCACAAAGGAGTCCAAATAAGTCTTGAACACTCGGTTCATCAAACCCATGAATGCTGCTGGGGCATTGGTCAACCCAAAGGACATCACTAGAAACTCATAACGCCCATACCTAGTCCGAAAAGCTGTCTTAGGGACATCAGACGCCCTAATCCTCAACTGATGGTAGCCAGATCTCAAATTAATCTTCGAAAACACCTTGGCACCCTGAAGCTGATCAAATAAATCATCAATCCTCGGCAATGGAATCTTGTTCTTGATGGTGACTTTGTTCAACTACCGATAATCTATACACATCCTCATAAACCCATCTTTCTTCTTCACAAACAACACCGATGCACCCCAGGGCAAGACACTAGGTCTACTGAAGCCCTTATCAAGCAAATCCTACAACTGTTCCTTCAATTCCTTTAACTCTGGTGGGGCCATACAGTATGGCGGAATGGTAATGGGCTGAGTGCCCGGAGCCAAATCAATACAGAAATCAATATCCCTGTCAGGCGGCATCCCCAGCAAGTCTGCAGGAAATACCTCTGGAAACTCACGAACAACAAGCACGGAATCCATAGAAGGAACCTCTGCACTAGAATCACGAACATAAGCCAAATAGGCTAAACACCCCTTGTCGACCATACGCCGAGCCTTCATATACGAGATAAACCTGTTGGCAGAATGGCCAGGAGTCCCCTCCACTCTAATTGAGGCAACCTCGGTAAGGCTAAGGTCACCGTCTTGGTGTGACAGTCCAATATGGCGTGATAGGTAACAACCAATCCATACCCAATATAACATCAAAATCAACCATATCTAGGAGTAGAAGATCTGCACTAGTCTCAAGACTCCCAATAGTGACCACACACGAGCGATAAACATGATCAACAACAATAGCATCCCCCACAGGTGTGGACACATATACATGAGCACTCAAAGAATCACGAGGCACAACCAAATATGAAGCAAATAAGAGGACACATAGGAGTAAGTAGATCCCGAATCAAATAGAATTGAAGCGTCTCTACTGCATACTGAAAAAATACCTGTAATAATAGAATCAGATGACTCAGCCTCAAGGCTGGCTGGAAAATCATAACATCGGGGCTGGGCCCCACCACTATGAACCATATCCCTGGGATGGCCTCTAACAGACTAACCTCCACCTCTAACAGTCTGGCCCCTACCTCTGGCTTCCTGACCCCTGCCTCTAGCTGGCTGAGCAGGCGGTGCAACAACTTGTGCCGGAACTATGGGACGAGAACCCTGATGCTGTGGCGGAACATCTTGGACAGGTCCTCCTGATATGCCTATAACTACCACACTCGAAACATCCATCCTGATACTGTGGCTGTGGAAACTGAGACTGACCCGAATATGCCAGATGACCATAGTAATAACTCTGAATATGAGGTGCACTGATAGGAGCTGGTGGTACACTGTACGCTGGCTGCCCAGAAGGAGGCACATAAGGACCACGACTCCCTGAAGCACTGTGGGATTCCTGAAGCGCTGAGTGAAACGGTCTGGGAGGATGGCCTCTATAAAATGTACCCCTACCTCCAGATGAGGCACCGCTGAACCACCGGAATAACGAGGTCTCTTGTCTGACACCTAACCTCCCTGTCCAAGAACCACTTCGACTCGCCTGGCGACATTGGCAATAACCTGAAAAGAAATCTCAATCCTAGTCTCCTTAGCCATTTGAAATCTAATAGGTTGAGAAAGTCCCTCAATAAACCTCCTCACCCTCTCCCTCTCAATAGGAAGCAGAAGAAGAGCATGACGGGCCAAATCCACAAAACCGGTCTCATACTAAGTAACAGTCATCCTACCCTGTTGGAGACGCTCAAACTGACGGCGGTGCTCCTCTCTCAGGGTGATAGGCAGAAACTTCTCTAAGAAGAGATGAGTGAACTGGTCACAAGTAAGAGCAGGCAACCCAACTGGTCTGGTCAACAAATAATCTCTCCACCATTTCTTGGCGGAACCAGTCATCTGAAATGCAGCAAAGTCGACCCCATTAGTCTCCAATATACCCATGTTCCGAAGCACCTCATGAAAACTGTCAAGATACTCCTGGGGATCATCTGAAGTAAAACCACTCAAATGAACTGGGATGATCTTGGTAAACCTGTCCAATCTCCACAAAGCCTCATAAGACATAGCTGACCCATCACTAGTCTGTGCCGCAGCATCCGGCTGAACTACAACGACTGGATGAGCTGCTGGAGTCTGATACTGGGGAGCCATCTGCTATGGAGTGTGAGTGGAAGGAGTCTGGGCTCCTCCTCCAGCCTGCGGCTGGTGCCATGGGAAATACGCCAGTCTGGGCCACGCTCTCCATATGGCCTACCAAACGGACCAAAGCATCCTAAAGCACTGGGGTTGCAATGAAACCCTGGCTGTAACAGTCTGGGCTGGAACCTCCTCATCAAACTCTAACTGAGTCTCCACTGGTGGGGCTGCTGCTTGGGCTCTAGGCTGAGCCCTACCACTTCCTTGGCCTCTGGCACGGCCTCGACCTCGACCTCGGTTCCTCGTAGGAGCTACCACTGGAGGCTCTAGCTGCTGCTCAGCTGAAGAGGCGGTATGTGTTCTCGCCATCTGCGTGAGAATAAGAGTAGAAGAGTTCAATACAATATTGAGAAAACAAAATCGCACGACAGAGAAAGATAGAAGTGAAATTTTTTCCTAAACTTCATATCCTCTGGGAGATAAGCACAGACGTCTTCATACCGATCCCCCAGGCTCTACTAAGCTCGTTCGTGAATTGTGAGACCTAGGCAAACTAGTTCTCTGATACCAACTATTTGCGAAATAAGGAAAATAGTAAATTATGGGGTATAGGAGGGGACTCCAGGGCCTGCGGACGCCAACATGACTACCTTGGGTCTACTATCAGAGAATCTTATAGCCAACCTCTCGATCAGCCCGAACCTGCTCCAAAATCTGCACAGGAAGTGCAAAGTACAGTATCAGTACAACCGACCCCATGTCCTAGTAAGTGCCAAGCCTAACCTCGACGAACGAGTGAAGAGGCTATGTCGGGACACTCACAATATAATCTGCATACGTTAAATAATAAAAGAAGAAAGGAAGACAAGATAAAGTAAAGTAGTACTTGCAAGAAGTAAATACAATACTCAAAGTATTTCATCAGTGTTCAACTATTACCAATCCTTAAGTGCAATTTAAGACTACCGTACAGCTACCACAGTAAAGGAAAATAATAAACATATATATATTGTTGCGGCGCACAACCCGATCCCACCGTATATATCATATTCCTCCCTTATTTCCTCTTAATAACATGAACATCAGAATATAAATAAAAGTGTTGCGGCGTGCAACCCGATCCCACCATATCACAATTATTACAATCACCGTTCACCCTTATTTCACCACAATCCACCCTTATTACACCTGTTACGGCATGCAAACCGATCTCGCCGTACAATATCTCGAGCTAGGGATCTCGGAGTTTGATTCTGGCCATACGCCCAGGTCCCATATTTTGATACGGATCCACCGGCACCGTTAGAATACGGATCCGGGTCCGTTTGCTCAAAACATTGACCGAAGTCAACTCAATTTAACTTTTAAGGCAAAAATTCTTATTTTTGTCAGTTTTAACATATAAGCCTTCCGGAAAACACCCTGACTGCGCACGCAAATCGAGGAAGGCTAAAAATGATATATTTAAGGGTTCGAAACACATAATTTAGTTCTAAAACATGAGATGACCTATCGGGTCATCACAAATAGATCAAAAAATGGAAATGATTAGCAAACAAAAGTACTGACAATCACACCCCAAAATCAAGGTTTAAAACTTTGAAGAGTAAAGTAAAGAATAATAGTTTGTATTTCAGTAATAATTGTCACCTCCCCTTACAAATGGGATTTCTGTCCTTATATAGGAGAATATAATTATAACGGTGTCCATACTTAATTTGGGCTCATTAATGGAATTAGTTGTATTGATTGTCTGTTGCCATAGATAACCTTAACTGGCACATTTATAACTAGAGATTTCTTGTAACTGATACGATTCCTCTTCCTTATTTACTTCTAGCTCGTGTATCTTTTTTTTTTTTTTGCAGCTTTCATTCATTTCGTTCCTGTTTCTTCCTTGACAGTTGTCAGACCCGAATCGTTTCTCTACGTTACCCCGTGGGTGTTTCTCCCGTGCCTTTCTTGCCTTCTTAATTCACCTAATTGAAGCCACTTGTCACTGTATCGATGCTCCAAACGTCATGTTTCGTCAGCTTACTGCTAGTCCGCGTGTCATATCTTTTTTCCACCAATACACATCAGAACAAGCATTGAGCATCAAATAGAAAACATAAAAATATAATTTAAGCTGATATAAAAATAAGATGAATTTTTTAATTTGTTAGAATCTGATTGTGAATTTAGAATTTAGAAAAATCTGGATCCATATGTTTTGTTTAGATATTAAACAAAAAAATAGACCTAAACAATAAATAAGCCGATAATAAAAATATTCCACGGAATTTAAATAATGTGGTTACTGTTACTGATGTTGGGAATATGTCTATATGTTTTAATATTACTTTACCCATGTTTTAACCACTTTTTGATGTTATTTGGTGTTAAAATGCCCAACATGTGTTAATTATTGGTTTTATGACTAATTGAGTTGTCTGTGATGATTTAGGGTGTTTGGAGTGCAAAAATATGAAGAAAAGAAGTTCCAGTTATAGGAGAAGAGGGTGGATGCGTCACATCCAACCTAGGAAAATTCGTATTTGGTGCACCCTTAGCAGTGAAGTCGGGCCTAGGCCTTCGCTTTAGCATCTGCACCTGAGCACAATCGAGATGAAGGAACAAAAGGTGGATGTGAAGCATCCACCCTAGCATGCGATGCTGAGAAGTTGAAGCTGATTCGGACTAGGAAAAGAAAAACTTTGGCCCACGACTTTTATACGTAATATATAAGCCAAAAACGCCTCTTTTAGGTCATCCAACACACTAAGAAGCAGGAAAAAGCCATCACAAAGTTTGGAGACCGTAGAATTCGTCTGGAGTTCTTCTTTTTCCCTTCTTTTATTGTTTTTATGTATTCTTGGGAATTATTTGAGATTGCTAGCATGACTATGCGTGGCTAAACTCGTTTGCTCTGGGGTTATGGTTTTACATGAATGTTGATACTCGAATATTGATTTGACGAGTAAATTTATCATATCGGGTTGTTTATTCATATTTTAAGTTTAATTATTTTACTGTGTAGCTAACAGTGAAAAACTATATATGAATCTTGAGTTGAACTTGAAAGAGGTATCTTAATTGCAATAGGATTGAATAGAGCGCGATCTTGAACCTAGTCATTGAGGAATTGATTTGGATACGAATAGAAATATACCGATTTGCCGTGCTTAGCCAATTATGCAAGAAATCGTGAATGCGTTCTTTTTATCTCTAATCTCATAGGAATATATCGTTAAGAATAAATTGAATATGCGAGTAGAAGCTGTCAAATTTCTACGAGTATTATTGTCCTTGTAGGTTAATAACCCAGATAAAATAATAAGTCGAGTCGATTGAAGATTTCAATAGGGCTGTTACCCTGCCATAACCCCTGGAATATTATTTCTCATTAATTTAAATTCTTCGTGCTAAGTGTGCTAGTTCATTAATTTTCTTTACTTGCAACTATAATTAGTAGACTTAATCAAACAAAAAACCACCTTGAAATTGTTCTTAACTCGATAAATTAGAATTCGCTTGATTTAGTTGATAATTAATCACAAGTCCTCGTGGGAACGACACCCTAGTCACTCTTTATTACTTGATTGACCGCGTATACTTGCGTGTTCAATTTTGGGCAGTAAGTTTTTGACGGCGTTGTCGGGAAATTCAAAATTGATTATTTCACTAGATCAAGCTTTTACTATTTATCAAATCACGTTTTAATTTTTATTTGTGTGTTTTCTAGTTTTAATATAGTTTAGTATGTTGTTACTCGGATTAGATGGCATCTTTTAATAAAATTTGATTGAATATGCGTTATTCTTATTTTGGCGATCCTTGTCCATATTGTGGAGGACCGCACTTCTGGCAAAATTATAAATCTCAATCTTATGAGTGGAATGTTTGCAATGTGTGTGGTTGACGAGGTGGCCATTAGGATGATTGTCCTAATTCCTTTTATCTTTCTCTGAGCCCTTATTATGATATTTCTAATAATGTTTATGAGTTTGGTAGGAACAATGAAGTGGAGGATGTGGAGCATGCTGCCTGTATTATGGACATTGTGAGGCAAATAGCCGAGCAACAAGATAAAAAATAAAAGGCTATACAATGAATTAGTGCATCAGTCATGAGAATGAAGGCCGAGGCGGAAGAATCGGCTAAAGAGAGCGAGTTCCCACAAAAAGATAGTTTTGAAGAAGTAGATATAGTGAGCCAATCTTGGCTAGAGGAACAAGCTCAGCTAATAAAAGTTCATGAGTCTCTCCGTGATTGTCTTTAAAATATGGCAAAACAATTGATAGAAGGATGAACTGATCTTAGGAAAGAGATAGACCAATTTGGCTCAGATATCCATGATTTACAGACTCAATTTAATAAGGAGGTTGAGGCGTATGATGCCCAACAACCAATTATCGTGGATATCCAGCTTGTGAAGCATAAAGATGAGTTTCAATCATTCGACCAAATTATTATTGATGATGGTAAGGTTGAGGAAACTTGTAAAAGAGAGGACATCAAAAGTGAAGAGATTTTAGAGTTGGGCATATTGGACCTCATTCTAACCATTTTTCAACATTGTATTGGGATGATGACATGGGAATCGATCCTTTCGATCCTATGGAGGATCCAAGTAAATAATAACAAATGGGTGCTTGTTGGCGAAGTTGGTGTAAGTCGGGCCACGACTATAAATAAGGCGCTTGTTGGGAGGCAACCCAGCTCTACTGTGTTTTTATTTTTTATTGTGTTATTTTTGTAGTATATAGGATTAGCAACATGGAATCAATACAGTAGGCATGTGCAAAATCGAGCAGGTAGTTGGAACTAAGTGTGGGGTGCCCGCTCAAAGGATCATATATGGGAGAAGTCTGAGTACTCGAAGTTGAAGCTGAGGAACATGTTTCAGCTTAAATGTGGGGTCGTACCAACCCTAAATATTGAGGATCATGTTTCTAGCTAGGCCCTAGAGGGTATGAGAGAGTATTCCTCATCCTTGTTTTAATATTTTTCTCTGTGATCATGCATCGAGGACTACGCATAACATAAGTGTGGGTGAGAGAATTACCTTTTAGTGTAATTTTATAAAAACAATTCTCATTATTTTTCAGAGTAGGTAGAAGTAGTCTAGGTTAGGGTAGTTTCTTCAAAAAAAGAAAAAACAAAAATCCCGAAAAAAATTAGAAAAATCTCGGACTTTTCCTGACGATGGATCTCTTGGACATATTTCTTGAGGGATTAAGGTCCAGTGGAAAAAAATTCTTTTTTTTTAGTTAGTTATAGGTAGACAATAATCCCTCTTGGTTTTTCTTTGACCATCGGTTCTTTTCCAAGGGATGAATATTTGAACAAGGTACTATTTTTTATTTTTAGAGTAGTGTAGAATATGGAGACTCAGACTGGATTCGGCATACTTAGTGACTTGTTTGATATTAACAGAGTTAGACTTAAGCATGTGGATTATAACTTTCTCCATGAGTTTTTAGGAACGATTTCTGCCTTCAAAAGTTAATAGTTTTTTTTTGTGACGCTTAGGCTCATTTTCTTGACTCCTGTGCTAACTGTTGTGCCTTGTGCATTAAAATTTTGGCTTAACTCTGTACTTGTTTTGATTGAGATTTGGACTGTAGCCATTCTAATTGAATCATGTGCCATTGTGTGGTGAGATTTTTGTGTAGTTCCATGTAGTACAATTGTGTCGAGAACTTGCCCTGCATGTGAGTTTAAGCGAAATCTCAGGTTCTGCTCGTTTTGAAATATAATTTTAGGCCGTCTTTGATCCTTATTGAATTGTAATACTACTACAATAAATATTATCCCTAGTTAACCCTTTTTAGCATGTAGACCTTTTATATGGCACCCACATTACGAGCCTATAACCCTTTTGTTCTTAATTGAAACTTTTGTTCCGTGTACCTTTTAAGGAACTTTGATCTTGAAATAAGAGCTAAAAAAAGTAAAGAGGGGATTTGGGTGGCTTTCAAGTGGAACCAATGAATGGAAGAAATGTGCACTTGTTTTGTAAAATAATACACCACTAGCGAAAGTTTAAAAAAAAAATCTGAAAAAAGAGATGAATAAATTATTGTCTTGTTCTTGCTAGTGGGGTGTAAAATGAAGTAGTGCTTAAAGAAAGAGGGAATAATTTTTGGGAGTGATCTTAATTGTGAAATTGAAGTAGATTGAAGAAGTGCGCTTAGAGTTTATTATGTGATGTGTTAAAGTTCTTAGGAGGATGAACCACTATTCCTAAATATATCCTACCCGTCCCTTAGCCCACATTAAAACCAAGATAAAATCCTAATTACTTTTAGACTGAGCAGGCCTACATTAATAGAGATTTACATAACGGGCAAGCCTATGGTACCTTTTGTGTGCATGTGAAATTCTTTGAGAGAGTGAGTTATTCCTTCTATTGTTTAAAGTCCTTAAACTACGTTCAAATTTTATTTGAGTGTGTGGACTATCTATCTTTGTTTGTGTCACGACCCAAATTCTCCCTCCATGAATTTGTCGTGACGACACCTAGTCTCTACAACTAGGTAAGCCTAACCCTTTACGGAAATAAAATGAAAGCATGAACATTAACAACTAACAGTAACCATAATCTAAATAAGCAATTGAATGCCGCTCTGCATATACAATTATGAACTTCCGAAATGTACAAAAGCACTCCGAAGACCCGGAACACCGGAAGTCATAAACTTCTACGAGATTCTAACTTTTCTATACATCACAAGCTTCTACAAGATTATAACTTTTCTATACATCACTGTCTACAGAAATAAGGGAAAGAATGAACATAGGGGGATAGATGGGGGCTCCAAGGATCTGCGGGCACGAGCAGATGTACCTTGAAGTCTCCAATAAATAGCAGCGACTGCAACTAATAACGAGGATAGTAGGAGGAACCTGGATCTGCACACGAAAAACATGTGCAGGAAAGGGCGTGAGTACACCACAATGGTACCCAGTAAGTGCCAAGCCTAACCCCGGTCGAGTACTGACGAGGTCAGGTCAGGGCCCTACTGGTATATATAATAATAAAGCAAGGCAAGAAAAATATATCCCAGTAAAATAAAGACTGAAATTTAACAAGGAAGAACTCTTAGAAGGTAACAACTCAGTACACATCAATACAACATGGGATCTCCCGAGATACCGTATCATAGTCCCAAACGTAAATGTGCGGGGGGATCTCCCGGAATACCGTTCCGCAGTCCCAAAGTAAATATGAAAGAAATGAGGATCTCCCGGAATACCGTTTCGTAGTCCCAAAGTAAATATGCACAACATGGGGATCTCAGGTAAATACCTTTCCGTAGTCCCAAAGTAAATATGCAGAACAAGGGGGATCTCCCGGAATACCGTTCCGTAGTACCGATGTAAATATGCAAGATATAGGGATCTCCGGAATACCGTTCCGTAGTACCAAAGTAAATATGCAGTCCAAACAATAGAATCCAATAATTACAACATGAAATCCTACAATTCAGCCTAAGCATAAGTTAAGAAAGAAACAGTAAAATTCACTAAACATGCTGCATGTAGTTTAGAGTAAACAGTTAAGGCAAGTAGGCATGCTATTCTAGTCTAGCAGGGTACTACACATGCTGATAAGATTCAAATAAGAAGGAAAACAGGTTATTACTTAGTATAAATCAGGTTTTTTTACAACAATTATCCCGTGTACGTACTCGTCACCTCACGTACACGACGCTCATATATCAAACAGTACCAATCCTAAGGGGAGTTCCACCACACAAGGTTAGGAAAGCCACTTACCTCGAACCAAGCTCAAATCAATCCGTAACAATGCTCTTTCCACGAATATCCGACTCCTAATGGCCCAAATCTAGCCATAACCAATTACATAACATAAATACAACTACAAGGAACTAATCTAGCTACTGAAATCAAAGCTAAAACAAGAAATTGGAAATTCGCCCCGGAAAGCCTCCCCGAACCCACGTCTCGGAATCGGGTAAAGTTCACAAATTATGAACACCCATTCACTCACGAGTCTAACCATACCAATTTTACTCAAATCCGATACCAAAATCTCGATTAAAACTCCAAAATTCGGCCTAAGAACTTTTCTCAAAATTTTCCCAATTTCCACCCCAAATCACTAGTTTAATGATGAAATTAAAGACATAATCAAGGGAATTAACCAAAACTAGGTAAGAATCACTTACCCCAAACAACCACGTGAAAATCCCTCCAAAGTTCACCTAATTCCGAGCTCTCAAGTCCAAATGGTGAAAACTGACATAACCCTCGATTTTGAACACTTTAAATTTGCCAAGTGATTTCTTAATCGCGATCGTAGAAATAGCCTCGCGATTGCGAAGCACAACTTCGCTGCCTAGAATTTAACCCTACGTGAACGCGGAAAAATCCACGCGAATGCGCTTCACCAGCTCTCATACCTACGCGATCGCGAACAACCCTACGCGTTCGCGAAGAACAACACCTGAATTCCACTACTGCTTTACTTCCTCTTCGCGAACGCGGCCTAGTCACATGTTCGTGATGCACAACCTATGCAATCACGTCCCCATATTCGCGAACACAGAGACCAACTTCAGCTGGCCTCTCTGATTTCCTTACGCAATCGCGCTACCTCTCTCGCGAACGCGATGAAGAAAAAGTCTGCAACAAAACACCAAAAAATATGTTATCTTCCTTAAGTCCAAAATGACCCGTTGAGCATCTCAAACACACCCGAGGACCTCGGGACCTCAACCAAACATACCAACAAATGCCAAAACACCATACAAACTTAGTCGAGCCTTCAAACCACCTCAAACAACGCTAAAATCATGAATTATCCTCCGATTCAAACTTAAAAAACTTGAAACTTCCAAATTCGACAACCGATGACGAAACCAACCAAACCATGTCTGATTGACCCCAAATTTTGCACACAAGTTATTTTCAACCCTACGGACCTACTCCAACATTAGAATCCGATCCCCATATCAAAATTTCCACTGCCAACCAAAATCTCGAAAAGTTTGGCTTTCTCCATTCTAAGCATAATTGAGCTACATACCTCCAAAATATAATCCGGACACGTCCCTAAGACCAACACCTAATGTAGCTAACGGAACTGATGAAACTCTATTCCGGAGTCATCTTCACACAGTTCCGACTAGGGTCCAAATCCTAAGGCTTAAGCTCCCGTTTAGGGACTAAGTGTCCCAAAACACTCAAAAACCAAAACGAACCCTCCCGACAAGTCACAATAGTAGAATATAAATACAGGGGAAATAGTTAATAGGGGATAAGGGCTATAACTCTTAAGACGACGGGCCGGGTCGTCACATCCTCCCCCTCATAAAATAATCATTTGTCCTCGAACAAGTATAGAGACATACCTGAAGCTGTGAAAAGATAAGGATAATGGCTGCCCATATCCTGCTCGGTCTCCCAAGTCGCCTCCTTGACTGGCTGATCCCTCTACTGAACCTTTATTGAAGCAATGTTCTTTGACCTGAGCTTTCTGACCTTCCTGTCCAAAATAGCCACCGGTTCCTCAATATAATATAGATCCTTGTCCAACTAGGCTGAGCTGAAATCTAATACATGAGTCGAATCACCGTCATACTTCTGGAGCATAGAAATGTGGAATACCGGATGAACCCCTGCTAGGTTGGGAGGTAAGGCAATCTCATAAGCAACCTCCCCAACACGTTGCAACATCTCAAAAGGACCTATGTACCTTGGGCTCAGCTTGCCCTTCTTCCCGAATCTCATAATGCCCTTCATAGGCGATACCCGGAGCAAGACCCGCTCTCCAACCATGAATGCTACATCGCGAACCTTACGGTCCACATAACTCTTCTGTCTGGACAGGGCTATGCGGAGTTGATCCTGAATCACCTTCACCTTATCCAGGGCATCTTGGACCAAGTCTGTTCCCAATAATCTGGCCTCGCCTGGCTCGAACCAACCCATTGGAGATCGACACCGCCTACCATATTGAGCCTCGTACGGTGCCATCTGAGTGCTAGACTGATAACTGTTGTTTTAGGCAAACTCTGCAAGTGGCAAGAATTGTTCCCATGACCCTCCAAACTCCATCGCTCATGCACGAAGCATATCCTCTAGTATCTGAATAGTGCGCTCGGACTACCCGTCAGTCTGAGGGTAAAATGTTGTGCTCAGCTCCACTCTAGTACCCAACTCTTGCTGTACGACTCTCCAGAACCGTGATGTAAACTGCGTACCCAGGTCAGAGATAATTGATACCGGTACCCCATGAAGCCTGATGATCTCACATGTAGATTCGAGCCAACTGCTCGGAAGAATATGTAGTCATCACTGGAATGAAATGAGCTGACTTGGTCAGCCTATCCACAATCACCAAACTGCATCAAACCTCTGCCGAGTCCGTGGGAGTCCAACAATGAAATCCATAGTGATCCACTCCCATTTCCACTCCAGAATCTCCAACTTCTGAAGCAACCCACCCGGCCGCTGATTCTTATACTCCACCTGCTGGAAATTTAGGCAACGAGCAACATACTTCACTATATCCTTAATCATCCTCCTCCACCAATAGAGCTGCCTCAAATCCTCATACATCTTCGCGGCACCCAGATGAATAGAGTACCGCGAGCTATGAGCCTCCTGAAGAATCAACTCACACAAACCATCAACATTAGGCACACATAGCCTGCCCGGCATCCTCAATATGCCATCATCCCCAATAGTAACCTCCTTAGCATCACCGTGCTGGACCGCGTCCTTGAGGACAAGCAGGTGGGGGTCATCATATTGACGCTCCCTGATACGATCATAGAGAGAAGACCGAGAGACTACACAAGCCAGCACTCGACTAGACTTAGAAATATCCAATCTCACAAACTGGCTGGTTAAGGCCTGAACATCTAATGCTAAGGGTCTCTCTACTGCTGGAAGATATGCTAAACTCCCTAAACACTACGCCCGACGACCCAAAGCATCGGCCACCACATTGGCCTTCCCAGGGTGGTACAAAATGGTGATATCATAATCCTTAAGTAGATCCAACCACCTTCGCTGACGCAAGTTAAGATCCTTTTTCTTGAACAGGTGCTACAAACTCAAGTGATCGGTGTCGATCTCATAAGGCACACTGAACAAATAGTGCCGCCAAATCTTCAGGATGTGAAGAATAACTGCTAACTCAATATCGTGGACATGATAGTTCTTCTCATGCACCTTCAACTGTATGGACGCGTAGGCAATCACCCTACCATCCTACATCAACAACGCTCCAAGACCAATCCGTGAAGCATCACAATAGACGGTGTAAGACCCCGAACCTGTAGGCAATACCAACACTGGGGCTGTAGTCAAAGCTGCCTTGAGCTTCTGAAGGCTCTCCTCACACTCCTCTTTCCACCTGAACAGAGCACCCTTCTGGGTCGGCCTGGTCATAGGTTCCACAATAGATGAGAATCCCTCTACGAAACAACGGTAATACCCCGCCAAACCAAGAAAACAGCGGATCTCTGTAGCTGATGACGGTCTAGGCCAACTCTCCCTGCCTCCACCTTCTTCGGATCTATCTTGATCCCATCACTCGATACTACATAACCCAAGAATGCCACTGAGTCTAGCCAAAACTCACACTTAGAAAATTTTGCATACAACGTCTTCTCTCAAAGTCTGAAGCACAGTCCTCAAGTGTTGCTCATTATCCTCCCGAGCCCAGGAGTACACCAGAATGTCGTCAATGAACACAATGACGAAAGAGTCAAGATAAGACCGGAACACACTGTGCATCAAATGCATAAAGGCTGCTGGGGTATTAGTCAGCCCGAAAGACATGACAGGAAACTCATAGTGACCATATCTGGTCCTGAAAGCAGTCTTCGGGATATCTAGCTCCTGAATCTTTAACTGATGATAGCCTGAACGTAAGTCAATCTTGGAAAACACCCTGGCACCCTGTAACTGATCAAATAAGTCATCAATGCGAGGCAATGGGTATCTGTTCTTCACTATAACCTTGTTCAGCTGGCGATAATCAATAAACATACACATAGAAGCATCCTTTTTCTTCACAACCAAGACCGGAGCACCCCAAAATGACACACTTGACCGAATGAAGCCCTTATCCAAAAAATCCTACAACTGCTCATTTAACTCCTTCAACTCAGGAGGATCCATACGGTAAGGAGGAATAGAGATGGGCTGAGTGCAAATCAATGCTAAAATTAATATCTCTGTCGGGCGGCATGCCCGGATGATCAGCTGGAAACACATCTTCAAAATCCCTCACTACTGGAGCTGACTCAACTGTAGGGGTATCAATACTGACATCTCTCACATAAGCTAAATACGCTTCACACCCCTTCTCAACCATTCGTTAAGCCTTAAGAAATGAAATAACCCTGCGGGGAGTATACTCTAAGGTACCCCTCCACTCTAATCACGGTAAGCCTGGCATAGCCAGCATCACAATCTTAGCGTGACAATAAAGAATAGCATAATGGGGCAACAACCAGTCCATGCCCAAAATAACATCAAAATCTACCATTATGAGTAATAATAAATTGGATCTGGTCTCAAAACCAATAAGAGCAATCAAACACGACCGATATATGCGGTCCACAACAAGAGAATCTCCCACAGGAGTAGATACATAAACAAGGGAACTCAAAGAATCCCGAGATACGCCCAAATGTGGAGCAAAATAAGAAGACACATATGAATACATAGAGCCTGGGTCAAATAATACTGACGCATCTCTATGACAGACTGGAACAATACCTGTAATGACAGAGTCGGAAGAAACTGCCTCTAGAAGAGCCAGAAGAGCATAATACCTAGCCTGGCTTCCCCTTCTAGGGCGACCTTGACCTCCCTGACCTCCACCTCGAGCTGGTTGAGCAGGTAGGGCAGTAGCTGGTGCTGGAAGCATGGCCGGAGGACCCGGTGGAGCACGTGGTGGATAAGAAGTCTGTTGAGGTGCACATCTCCTAAGTCTGGGGAAATCCCTCACCATATGGAGAGTGTCGCCACACTCAAAACAACCCCTCAGATGATGTGGCTGTTGTGACTGACTCGGGCTAGGTCTGCTAGACTGGTCGCTAATAGCTTCCCGAGCAGGAGGCGCACTAGATACCGGCGGTGCATAATAAGGCTACTGGGGCCTAGAAGGAGCTGGAATACCACTGGTGGTTGGAAGAGCTGAATGAACAGGGAGACTCATAACCCCTATCGTGGAGAGCTGCTGGGGCACGAGCTCCAGAATAATAACCAGTCTCTCGAGACCTCTTGGACTCTCTCTCCTCTCTGTCCCGGGAAAGCATGCCCTCCACTCTCCTGGCAATACTCACGACTTGTTGATAAGAGATATCCATCTCCAACTCCCTAGCCATACTGGTCCTGATACTAGGGTGGAGTCCCTCAATAAAGCGACGAACCCTCTCCCGTACTTTGGCAACCAAGGCCGGTGCATGTCGGACCAACTCACTGAAACAAATCGCATACTCTAACCCAGTCATAGAACCCTGGCGCAGCTGCTGAAACTCCGCGCCATGCATCCCTGAGGCTCTGAGGGACATACTCTCTCAAAACCATATCCGAAAATTGAGTCCATGTGAGTGAGGCTGCCTTGTCCAGACTACTCAGCTCATAAGCACGCCGCCACTAATAGGCTGCTCCTCTAAGATGGAAAATGGTAAAAGAAACCCCACTCATCTCCGCTGACACTCCTCCAGAAAACCCTGCGCATCATCTGAAGTCAATCCGCTGAAAGTAGGTGAATGGTACTTCTTGTACCTATCAGTCTAAGCTGCTCCGCCTCAGAAGCGGCTATCCTGGTCTCATGCTGAACTGGAGCTACCGGCGGCATATGAATAAACTCTAGAGCCTGATCAACCTGAACCCTCTGCTCAGGAATACGGGCTGCGGGAGTCTGTGCCCCTCCCTCGGCCTGAGATCTGGCAGGAGCTAGTGGGATCAATCCAGCCTCAGCTAAGGTGTTGAACATGCTCATGAACTGGGCTAGAGTCTCTTGGGGGGCTGGTGCAACAATAGGAATCTCCGGTGCCTGCCCTCCAGCTAGAGCTGCTAGGAGCTCCTCTGCCGCAGCTCGCGCGGGTGCTCTGGCTTCACCGCGTGGTCATCCTCTACCCCGGCCCCGGCCTATGGTGGCTCTAGTAGGAGGCTCGGGTGCCTGATCATCAGATCTCCCGGTACTGGTCCTCACCATCTGTGAGAAAGAATAGAATAGAGAATTTTAGAATTTGATGCCAATAACTCGCACGACAAGGAAATTAAAGAAGTATGATTGTTCCTAACAGTTCCATAGCCTCCCGTAGATAAGTACAGACATCTCCGTACCGATCCGCGAGAGTCTAATTAACTGGCTGTGACTCGCGATACCGATGAACCTACAACTCTGATACCAACTTGTCACGACCCAAATTCTTCCTCCGTGAATTTGTCGTGATGGCACCTAGTCTCTATGACTAGGTAAGTCTAACACCTTGCGGAAATGAAATGAAAGCATGAGCATTAACAACTAACAGTAACCATAATCTAAATAAGCAATTGCATGCTGCTCGACATATACAATTATCAACTTCCGAAACGTACAAAAGCACTCCCAAGGCCCGGAACACCAAAAGTCACAAGCTTCTACGAGATTCTAACTTTTCTATACATCATAAGCTTCTACGAGATTTTAACTTTTCTATACATCACTGTCTACAGAAATAAGGCAAATAATGAACATAGGGGGATAGAGGGGGGCTCCGAAGATCTGCGGGCACGGGCAGATGTACCTTGAATCTCCAATAAACAAAAGCGACTGCAAGTAATAACGAGGCTAGTAGGAGGAACCTGGATCTGCACACGAAAAACATATGCAGGAAAGGGCGTGAGTACACCACAATGGTACCTAGTAAGTGCTAAGCCTAACCTCGGTCAAGTAGTGACGAGGTCAGTCAGGGCTCTACTGGTATAATAATAAAGCAAGGCAAGAATGATATATCGCAGTAAAATAAATACTGAAATTTAACAATGAAGAATGCATAGAAGGTAACAGCTCAGTACACACCAATACAACAAGGGATCTCCCGAGATACCATCTCGTAGTCCCAAACGTAAATATGTAGGGGAATCTCCCAAAATACCATTTCGTAGTCCCAAAGTAAATATGCAAGATAGGGGGATCTCCCGAAATACCGTTCCGTCGTCCCAAAGTAAATATGCAGAACATGGGGATCTCCCGGAAATATTGTTCCATAGTCCCAAAGTAAATACGCAGAATAAGGGGATCTCCCGGAATACCGTTCCGTAGTCCCAAAGTAAATTATGCAGTCCAATCAATAGAATTCAATAATTACAACATGAAATCCTACAATTCAGCCTAAGCACAAGTTAATAAAGAAACAGGTAAATTTACTAAACATGTTGCACGTAGTTCAGATAAACAATTAACGCAAGTAGGCATGCTATTCTTGTCTAGCAGGGTACTACACATGCTGATAAGATTCAAATAAGAAGAAAAACATGCTATTACTTAGTAGAAATTGTATTTTTTTCACAACAATTAGCTCGTGTACGTACTCGTCACGTCACGTACACGATGCTCATATATCAAACAGTACCAATCCTAAGGGGAGTTCCCCTACACAAGGTTAGGCAAGCCACTTACCTCGAACCAAGCCCAAATCAATCCGTAACAATGCTCTTTCCACGAATATCCGACTCTGAATGACCCAAATCTAGCCAAAACCAATTACATAACATAAATTAAACTACAAGGAACTAATCTAACTACTGAAATCAAAGCTAAAAAAAGAAATTAGAAATTCGCCCCGGAAAGCCTCCCCGGACCCACGTCTCGGAATGGGGAAAAAGTCATAAATTATGATTACCCATTCACTCACGAGTCTAACCATACCAATTTTACTCAAATCTGATACCAAAATCTCGATTAAAACTCCAAAATTCGGCCTAAGAACTTTTCTCAAAATTTTCCAAATTTCCACCTCAAATCAGTAATTTAATGATGAAATTAAAGACATAATCAAGGGAATTAACCAAAAGTAGGTAAGAATCTCTTACCCCAAACACCCACATGAAAATCCCTCCAAAAATTTCCTAATTCCGAGATCTCAAGTCCAAATGGTGAAAACTGACATAACCCTCGTTTTTGAACACTTTAAATTTACCAAGTGATTTTTTAATTGCGATTGCGGAAGTAGCCTCGCGATCGCGAAGCATAACTTTGTTTCCCAGAATTTAACCCTACGCAAACACAAAATCTCCACGCGAACACGATTCACTAGCTCTCATACTTACGCGATCGCGAAAAAGCCCACGCGTTCGCGAAGAACAATACTTGAATTCCATTGCTGCTTTACTTCCTCTTCGAGACTACGACCTAACCCACGCGTTCGTGATGCACAACCTGACCAACCTACGCGATTGCGTCCCCATATTTACGAACACAGAGAACAGCTTCAGTTGGCCTCTCTGATTGCCTTACGCGATCGCGCTACCTCTCTCGCGAATGCGATGAAGAAAAAGTATGCGACAAAACACTAGAAAATCTTCTATCTTCCTTTAGACAAAATGCCCCGTTAAGCATCCCAAACACACCCGAGGCCTGGGGGACCTCAACCAAACATACCAACCAATCCTAAAACACCATACAAACTTAATCGAGCCTTCAAACCACCTCAAACAATGCTAAAATCATGAATCATCCTCCGATTCAAACTCAAAGAACTTGAATCTTCAAAATTCGACAACCGATTCCGAAACCAACCAAACCATGTTTGATTGGCCCCAAATTTTTCACACAAATCATTTTCAACCCTATGGACCTACTCCAATTTCCTGAATCGGAATCGGAATCCGATCCCGATATCAAAAATTCCACTACCGACCAAAATCTCCAAAACTTCGACTTTCGCCATTTCAAGCCTAAATGAGCTACAGACCTCCAAAATTCAATTCGGACACGTCCCTAAGTCCAAAAAAACCTAACGGAATGGAACCGACGAAACTCCATTCTGGATTCGTCTTCACATAGTTCCGACTACGGTCCAAGTCCTAAGGCTTAAGCTCCCGTTTAGGGACTAAGTGTCCCAAAACATTCCAAAAACCAAAACGAACCCTCCTGGAAAGTTACAATAGAAGAATATAGATATAGGGGAAACAGTTAATAGGGTATCAGGGCTATAATCTCAAGACGACTGACCGGGTCGTCACAGTTTGTGGTGAGGGCACATGTTTCATGATTGGATAGGTGACTTTATTAAGCTCGTCAGTCAGAATGAGTAAGTTGACTCGAAAGTATTTATGCAGGGAGTCAGCTTCTGAGGTTGAGATGTTCCTAAGTTTCTATTTGATTATTTTGAACTGTTCACTATTGTGCTTAATATGTTTCTAATGTGGGGAAGAAAATCTGAGAATGCATATGCAAAGGGCTAATTGTTGGTATCAACAAAAGTCATGGGTGCTTGAGCTTAATTGAAACGTGTGGCTTGATAACGGTAAACTTGATTGTGTTCAGCCATTATAGGTTGATGTTACTTTGCTCGAGGACGAACAAAAGTTTAAGTGTGGGGTGGTGATGTAGGGCATATGTCTATAATTTTTAATATTACTTTACCCATTTTTAACCACTTTTTGATGTTATTTGGTATTAAAAATGCCCATCATGTGTTAATTATTGGTTTATGATTAATTGAGTTGCGTGTGATGATTTAGGGTGTTGGAGTGCAAAAATAGGAAGAAAGGGTGTTCCAGCTATAGAAGAAGAGGGTGGATGTGTCGCATCCAACCTAGGAAAAATCGTATTTGGTGCACCCTTAGAAGTGAAGCCGGGCCAAGGCATCCGCCTTAGCATCCGCACCTGAGCACAACAGAGATGAAGGAACAAAGCATCCACCCTAGCATGCGAGGCTGAGAAGTTGAAGCTGATTCGGACTAGAAAAAGGAAAACTTTGGCCCATGACTTTTGTACGCAATATATAATCCAAAGCGCCTCTTTTAGGTCATCTAACACACTAGGAAGCAGGAAAAAGCCATCATAGAGTTTGGAGACCGTTGAATTCATTTTGGGTTCTTCTTTTTCCCTTCTTTTATTGTTTTTTATGTATTCTTGGGAATTAATTGAGATTGCTACCATGACTATGCGTGGATAAACTAGTTTGTTCTTGGATTATGGTTTTTCATGAATGTTGATACTCGAATATTGATTTGACAAGTTAATTTATCATATTGGGCAGTTTATTCATATCTTGAGTTTAATTATTTTACTGCGTAGCTAACAGTGAAATACTATATATGAATCTTCAGTTGAACTTGAAAGAGGTATCTTGATTGCAATAGGATTTAATAGAGCGCCGTCTTGAACCTAGTCATTGGGGAATTGATTTGAGGGATAGAAATATACCGATTTTTCGTGCTTAGCCAATCATGCAAAAAATCGTAATTGTGTTCTTTTATCTCTAATCTCACAGGAATATAGGGTTTAGAATAAATTGAATAGACGAGTAGAAATTGTCAAATTTCTATGAGTATTATTATCCTTGTAGGTTAATAACCCAGATAAAATAATAAGTCGAGTCGATTGAAGAATTCAATAGGATTGTTAGCCAGCCATAACCATAGAATATTATTTCTCATTGAATTAAATTCTTCGTGCTAATTGTGCTAGTTCATTAGTTTTTCTTTTACTTGCAATTATAATTTGTAGAATTAATCAAACAAAAAACCACATTGAAATTGTTCTTAACTCGATAAATTAGAACTCGCTTGATTTAGTTGATTATTAATTACAAGTCCTCGTGGGAACGATACTCTACTCACTCTTTATTATTTGATTGACCGTGTATACTTACGTGTAAGACCTTGGGCAAAAGTTACTATTGATGTTGGCTCTTACCATTGTTTAGAGTAATCATTGTTAAATTCAAAAAATACAGATATGATATTTTAAAGAGTTCGGTATCAATACATACAAGTTATGAAAAACATTTGAACTAATCAGCTGATTTATTCATCATATTAATGGGCCAAAGTTGTCTATGTGACTAGGGTGTTCATGGTTCGATTTTAGTCGATTTGGTTAAAGCTATAACCAATTCAATTTAGTCGATTTGTTAAATAATTTAAACCAAATCAAATCAAATGTATTACACATTTATCATTTTGGTTGTTGTCGGTTTTGTCGTTCGATTTTTTGATTTTTTGTTAATCTAATGATATTTCTCTCTTTCTTTTCTTTTTTCCTGCAATCAAAAAGAATTTTTCACCTTTGTCAACTTATAACCTTTTATTACCATTTTATTATTGGTGGCTACAATTTTCCTGGATTATGAAGATGTCCTAAGATCTATACGCTTTAATCATGTAAATAAAGTTTATATAAAATAAAAAATAAGTCTAGATAAAAACCTCATATTTGTTTCTTTACAAAAAACGGGGTTGATTCATGACTTTCTTTTAAAAATTTCATGGGAAAGCCAACAAGGAGAAAATAATATAATTTAATTAACACAGTCTGAAGTTCATTATAGGTCAGAAGGTTACTTGAAACATCAGACACAGACTTCAGACACACAGGTCTGAAGGTTACTTGAAACAGTCACATGCATCATTAAAATTATAAGAAGTAGAGTTGCTGTCACACCCAGCTTACAACAAACAACATCATGACAATGCCATTCAAATCGGTCCAAAATCCTATGTATAGTATGCTCCGAATAGATATACAACAATCAAATACCGTCCTCAACCTATTCTCGATGGCTCTTGGAATGACGCTTGTTGTCATCATCATCTTACACTATGTTTGGATCATTGTTACCCATCGTTTTATAATATATTGTATTGTACTGTATTGTATCATTTTATGGATACAATATTTGAATAGATTGTATCGTTTGTTGTTGTTAAATAATATTTTTGTTATTGGTTTGACTGTATCATACAATACTGTAACTGATAAGTTCACTAAAATTACCGCAATTGTTTTAAATAAAATTTATCAAGACTTACGCATAAAAATAATTTAAGAAAATCTCTTTCTACTAATTTATCATTAATTACGTATCTTGGAAACAAGAGCAAAAACCTGAAGAAAAAAAAGGTTAACTAATGTTAGCAACACCCCCCAAAAAACATTAAAACGATGAAAAGAGACAAAGAATCGAACAGAGACTTGGATGATAGAAAGAACGGGGCAAGCCAACTCTAGAAAAGGTGGAAGAAGAAAAAGTAGGTCAATAGGTTGGAGATTTGGAGTGATAAAAAAAATATTAAATGATAAAATAGAATTATGGAGAAATAGGTAAGGACATAATTAGAAAAAATAGGAAACGACCGCCCACACCAAATCGGTTATTTCATAAAATAGGGCCATTGGTGTGATGACCTGATATGTCATCTCATGTTTTGAAACCTAATCCTATGGTACGAAGCCTTAAAAATCATGTTTCATCCTTCCTCAATTTGCGTGCGCAGTTCGGGCGTCTTTCCAGAAAGCTTTTATGTTAAAAACTGAGAAAAATAAGAATTTTTTCCTAAAAACTTCATTTGAGTTGACTTCGATCAAAATTTTGAGTAAACGAACCCGGATTTATGTTTTGACGGTCTCGGTGGGTCCGTACCGTGATTTAGGACTTGGGCGTATGCTCAAAATCGAATTCGAAAGTCCCTAGTCCGAGATATCAGACTTTGTCAAAATTTGAAAGTTAAAGGCTTAATGAATTTGAAATGTTTGACCAAAGTTTGATTTTTTGGATAACGGGTCCGTATTTTGGTTCCGGAACCCGTTATAGGTCCAATACCATATTTATGACTTGTATGTGAAATTTGGTAAAAAACGGAGTTGGTTTGACGTGATTCGGATGTACGATTGTGAATATAGAAGTTTTAAAGCTTTCTTGAAAATATCTTTTGATTTGGTGTCTGATTCGTAGTTCTAGGTGTTATTTTGGTGATTTGATCGCGCGAGCGAGTTCGTATGATGTTTTTGGACTTGTGTGCATAGTTGTTTTAGAGTCCCGAGGGCTCGGGTGAATTTCAGATAGGCTACAGAGTGATTTAGACTTTAAACATTTGTTGGTGTCTGCAATTTCTGGGAAATGGCCTCTGATCTCGCATTTGCGAGATCAGAGTTCGCATTTGCGAACATTCCCATCTTCTTCAGGTTCGCATTTGGAGCCATTTCTTCGCATTTGCGAAGTTTGCATGGGTCAGCCTAGGGTCGCATTTGCGACCATGGGGTCGCATTTGCGGAAGGCCAGTGTCCGCATTTGCGGACAAAGTTTTGCATTTGCGATGGAGACAGGGAGGGAGATTCTTCGTATTTGCAAAGACATGGGTCGCAAATGTGATCCTCAGATTCCGTATTTGGGAACATCTTGTTCGCATTTGCGAAGGTAGCATAAATGTGGGAGTTTTGCATTTGCGAAGCTTTTCTCGCATTTGATGCGACATCTGTAGCTGAACAAAATATGACTTAGACGGGATTTTTGGTTCATTCTTCAAATTTTCAAAACCTAAAACCTTAGAGGCGATTTTTCCAGGACTCCTTTTTCCCCAGATAATTGGTAAGTGATTCTAACCTATTTCCTTTCAATCTTTCACTACATTTCACAAGTTTTCAACCTAAAATCTAAGGTTTTCATGGCGGAATTGGGGGCTTTTGGGTAGAAATTATGGATTTGATAAATTGGGGAATTATACCTAAAATTGAGGTCGGATTCCAAAACAAATCACATAACCGAGCTCGGGGGTGAATGGTTGATCGGGTTCTGGTCCGAATTTCGGGTTTGGACCAAGCGGGCCTGGGCGTTGACTTTTTCAAAAATGGCCTAAATTGAATTATTGCAATTATGGGTAGTTCCTAAGGCTTAATTTGAATCATTTGGTTGGTAATTTGCTAGATTCTATTGGTCTAAAGGTTTGTTTGAGAGAAAGGTTGTGATTGAGAAGTAAGTGATCTTTGGAGCGAGGTAAGTGTTGTGTCTAACCTTGACTCGAGGGAATTAGGAACCCTCGGACTGCTTGCTATGTGAATTTCATGTGAGCGGCGTATATGTGAGGTGACGAGTACTTATGCGCCGCCAAATTATCAGTTTTCCCGCTTTTCTTGTATTATCTCTTTCCCTGTCTTAATTGTTACATGCTCTAACTATGTTCCCATTCCTAATTGCTACTTGTTAGTTATTGTTCTTCCTGTTCATGATATTAGTTCTTTCCATAATTTCATAACCACCTACTATTTGCTTAAGCCGGTTTATCCGTACCTTTTAGTTGTAAATTCCGAATTGGTCTCACTGTGTAGTATTATTTATGTGAGCTTTCATAGTGTACAAGTTTCGTATTCATTTTGGTTTGGTGTTTAAGTATTGTGAATGGTTTCCGTGATTTGAGTTGTGAATTTACTATGCATACTGAGTACTTAATATTTATATGGTGGGATCGGATTGCACGCCGCAATAGGTAAAATAAGGGTGATATGTTGAGGTGGAATAAGGGTGAATCTATACTGTACGGTGGGAACGGGTTGCACACCGCAACAGGTGTAATAAAGGTTGATTGTTGTGGTGGTATAAGGGTGAACTATGATCATGATATTGTGATATGGTGGGATCGGGTTGCGCGCGCAACACTTTTATATATATTCGTTTTTGTTTGTGTCATTGTGAGGTTGAGTTGTGAATTTACTATGCATACTGAGTACTTAATATTGATATGATGGGATCGGATTGCACGCCGCAATAGGTAAAATAAGGGTGATATGTTGAGGTGGAATAAGGGTGAATCTATACTGTAAGGTGGGAACGGGTTGCACGCCGCAACAGGTGTAATAAAGGTTGATTGTTGTGGTGGTATAAGGGTGAACTATGATTATGATATTGTGATATGGTGGGATCGGGTTGCGCGCGCAACACTTTTATATATATATATATATATATATATTCGTTTTTGTTTGTGTCATTGTGAGGAATATGAGATGTACGGTGAGATCGGGTTGCGCGCCGCAACAACCTATGTATTTATGTTTCCTTGAGCTATGTTAAGTTTACAGTATTCTCTTTTGCTCTTAAGGATTGGTAAAATTCTGAATGTTGTTGGTTTATTTCCTGAAGTTATAGCTATATCTTTCAATTTACTGCCTTTATTATATATATATATATATTGCGTACCGATTGTAGTGTGAGTGACCCGCCTTAGCCTTGTCACTACTTCGTCGAGGTTAGGCTCGGCAGTTACAAGTACATGGGGACGGTTGTAGTCATACTACACTCTGCACTTCTTTTGCAGATTTTGGTGTCGACCCGAGCTGATCGTGAGGTTAGCTGCTGGATTCATTCGACAGGAGACCCAAGGTAGATCTGCCAGCGTCCGCAGACCCTGGAGTCCCTTTCTAGACACTTTACTTTATTTCTTTCTTTCCTTTAAAAACAATGTATTTCCTTTCAAACTCTGTTTGTAGTAAATTGTAGTAGTTCGTGAATTGTGACTCCAGATCCGGGTTATAGCATATATAGAATCTTTTATATTATTCCGCACTTACTTTGTTCCGGTTTAGCTCATTTGCTTTTATTTACTGAAATGTATAAGAATTGGCTTAATGACTCTCTAACGTTGTCTTGCCTAGCAAGTGAAAATGTTAGGCGCCATCACAGTCCCGACGGTGGGAATTTTGGGTCGTGACAATTGGTTGTTCCGGAACAACGGATTTAACAATACTATACAATCAATTCTAAATAAATAACCAAAACAAACATTATTTTAGGATAACAATACAATGGGTAACAATCATCCAAACAAGCTGTTAGCTCTAAACTATCTATCCTCCTAGTTGTGTTCTTATAAGTCATAAAGTTTATGTTCACAATCTAGTGATGTAATTGGACAAACCGGAATGGTTGTAGCACAAATTAAATAATTTATCTTCATTATGGGAATAGTTTAGTTCCGACTTCTTGTGCTAGTACATTTTGTATGTATTAAATGGATCAAGTAGAGATACGTATTTTATACTGACTTAATAAAATAATTTCTCTAGTCTATTCAATGTACTTATACTCTTAATCTTGATATAATTATTATTAGTTGTGTGTGTCGTTTATTGTTTTGATTTATTAAAAGGCGAGATTCTTTCGTGGGTCAATTGCCTGGTAAATTGGACAATAATGATATACATTGGCGAAGTAATAATTAGTTGATAGAATCCATGTCTCGGCTTTTGAGATTGATGATACTCCTTTATGAAAGCTTATAAGTTTTCATGTGTCCGGCTGGTGGATTTTGTATTCAGCACATGAAATAAGTTAAGTGAAAGTCTAAAGGAAGTAATCAATAAATTAAATTGTTAGTAATTTAATTTGATTGATTAGTATATGAATCTTAACATGGGGAGTTAAATAAGGTTTTATGGAAGAATTTAGAAATTGAACTAAGGAGTGCAATTACGAATTTTTAGTGGAATAATTCGTAATTTATTATGGTAGAAATTAATTTTGAATTTCAAAATTAATTCCATAATTGGCACGACCCGAAATTCCCACCTTCGGGACCGTGATGCCGCCTAATATTTCACTTGATAGGCAAGCCAACGCTAGAAGATCCTTTAAACCAATTTTAGTCAATTCTAATAACATAATCAATTAAGCAAAATAGATGCTAAAACTGAAATGCAGAATAACATAAAGCCCATAATATTTGACACAATACGAATCTAGAGTCACAACTCACGAGCTTCTAAGATTTTCTACAAACAGAGTCTGAACAAAATACAACTGTTCTGAATGAAAAGAAACAATAAAATAAGGAAACTAGAAAGGGACTCCAAGGTCCGCAGACGCCATCAGATCTACCTTGAGTCTCCCATAAGCAAGTCCAAACTGCCGAGCCTCACAATCAGCTAGGGTCGGTACCAAAATCTGCACAAGAAGTGCAGAGTGTAGTATGAGTACAACCCACCCCATGTACTCATAAGTGTTGAGCCTAACCTCGATGAAGGCTATGATAAGACACCCACATAATAAACCTGTGCAGATAACAGTATATGTACAAGAATACAACAATAACAACTAAAGATGTACTATTTGGAGGGGGACATACTAAAGGGGCATAAGATATAAGAGATACAACGAAAGTGATAACTAGAACAGTCAATATGCCTTTAACCATTGAAAACAACTAAACACAATGAAGAAAATTGCACGACATCACCCTTTGTGCTTTTACTCTCAACCTCACAATGAAACAATAATACTGCACGGCGTCACAATTCGTGCTTTTACTCTCAGCCTCACAATATAAATCAATAGATACGACATGACATCACCCTTCGTGCATTAACTCTCATAACATGGCACGACATCACCTTTCGTGTATTAACTCTCACAATATGGAAAGACATCACCCTTCATGCATTAGTACTCACAATATGGCACAACATCACCCTTCGTGCATTAACAATCTCCCTTACCACATAACAATGAACAAGTAATAACAGGGAGATGGAATCCAAAGAACAAGCCTTACTCCAACAATGGTTCCATAATACCATTCTCAACTTTGGAATCAATACTCAATTATCACAAAAACCCGTAAACACGATAAGAACGATCAATTTAGTAGGTATTTAGTCTAATCATGGATAACAAGATCAAATTAATCTATAAACTACAAGGAACAAGTCCCACCCACATGCTTTAACCCGACAACAACGCATAAGTACTCGTCACATATACGTTGTACCCAACATCTAACACATGTAGAAAATAGACAAACAAGTCCTAATCCCTCAAGTAAAGGTTAACCACGACACTTACCTTGCTCCAAAGGTCCACTCAAAGCTCAATCTCACCTTTGCCTTTCAAACAAGACTCCGAACCAATAGAATCTAGTAAATTACCAACCAAACGATTCAAATTAAGACTTAGGAACTACCCACGATTGCAAAGGATTCAATTTAGGTCATTACTAAAAAAGTCAACAAAAGCTAACTCCTGGGCTCGCTTGGTCCAATCCCGAAATTCGGACAAAAACTCGATTACCCATTCACCACCGAGCCCGGTTATGTGTTTTGGAATCCGACCTCAATTTGTGGTCTAAAACCCTAATTTACAAAAATACCTACCCAAAACCCCTAATTTCCACCATGAAAACACAAGATTTTTGGTTGAAATCTAAGTGTAGTGAAAGATTGAAAGAAACTAGTTTAGAATCACTTACCAATGATTTGGGGAAGAAAGGTTCTTTGAAAAATCGCCTCTAGGGTTTCTAAGTTTGAAAATTTGAGAGAATGAATAAAATCCCGTCTAAGTCCCATTTTGACCAGTTGCATATGTCGCATTTGTGAGTTTGGATTTGAAAATTCGAACCCCGCAATTGTGAAGAATCAATCGCAAATGCGAAGACCTTCACATATTTTATTTCATCGCAATTTTTTCGCAAATGCAAACTCTGACCTTTCACAAATGCGACCACCTGATTGCAATTGTGATCCAGTACCCCCCTCCCCGACCCACTTCGCAAATGCGAAGTATTTTTCGTAAATGCGAACATAAGGTGGCCCAGATACTCTTCCCAAATACGATGAGTTTCTCGCAAATGCGAACCCATCAGAGATCGGAAATGCGATCCTTGATCTCGAAAATGTGAGATCAGAGGCTTACACCAGAACTGAAACACCAGTCAAGTTTTTCTAAGTCCAAACCACTCCGTAGCCTATCCGAAACTCACCCGAGACCTCGCTCTAAACCAACTATGCGCACAAGTCTAAAAATATCATATGAACTTTCTCGCGCGATCAAATCGCCAAAATAACACCAAGAACTACGAATTTAGCATCAACTTAAAGAAAATTTTCAAGAAAACTCATGAACTCATAATTTCACAACCGGATGTCCAAATCACGTCAAACGAACTCCGTTTCTCACCAAATTTGACTAACAAGTCATAAATATAGTATTGGACCTATACCGGGTTCCGAAACAAAAATACGGACCCGATATCCAAAAAGTCAAACATGGTCCATACATTTTAAAATCATTAAGCCTTTAACTTTCAAATTTAAACAAAGCGCGATAACTCGGGCTAGGGACTTCCGAATTCGATTTCGGGCATACGTCCAAGTCCCAAATTATGATACGGACTCACTAGGACCGTCAAAACACGAATCCGAGGTCCGTTTGCTCAAAATGTTGACCGAAGTCAACTCAAATAGATTTTAAGAAAAAAATTTCATATTTTTCTCAGTTTTTAACATAAAAGCTTTCCAAAAAAATGTCTGAATTGCACATACAAATCAAGTAAGGATAAAGTATTTAAGGCTTCACAGTGCATAATTAGGTTTTAAAACATAAGATGACCTATCGGAACATCACAATAATAGGGAGGGTTGTTAATTAAATTCTATGGTCCCTACTGTGCCTAAATAATAGGAAATAAGGGAAACCTTTCTTTTGTGGAAGAAAAAAGCCCAACAGGTTTCGGAAAAGGGTTTTAACCAAAAAAACATGGCTATATATACTCCATATAGGGATGACCGTTTTTGTACTCGTTTTTGCCTTGGAATTTCGCCCACCCGTAATTCTCTCTTTCCGAATATTATTTGGGTAACATAGTAGTAGATTGTGGAGAGTTTTGCTGAGGTCGCGGTCTTGGTACTATGGAACTGGATATCGTGATTAATCTGATTTGTTCACGCTTCAAGAGGTAATTTGAATAATCTCCGTATGTGATAATTGCTTAATTTACACGTGAATATGATATTGTTATTGTTCGCTGCGATATATAATCTAACAATTGGTATCAGAGCCTAATCCCGTCTAATTAGATAATTCGGATGAACATGAAAAGGAGCATCATGTTAATATGCATGTTTTTAATTACATGCAAAAATTGGTTTTCTGTAAAACTGCACTGTTTTGAGCTTGAATATTTGTTCCGAGAATTTTGATTATTCTAAAATCATTTAATATCTGCTTATTGTTGATGATATTTGATTAGAATAATCTTAAAATTTTGTTAATCCGAGAAAAGCGCAAAAGCCACTATTTGGCCGAATTGGCCAGAAAATCGAAGGTCAATATGTTGACGGATTACGATTGACCTAAAATTTTGCAGGTCCATACAAAACGGCCTAATGTTCAATACACATGAAATTTTCTCATGATGTAACCCATTTTTCGGGTTTCGGGGTCGTTTAGATGGTGTTTTGGGCGATTTTCTAATTTCTGGATTTTTTTCGAAAAAATTTTAAAGTTGTTTTTAATCCAGTGGTGGTAGGGATCGTTTCCTATGGACTCCATTTAAGGTTAATTTCTGGTGATACACGTTGACGTAGGTCTTCTTTCATATCGGATAAACTCATTATAGATAATCACTAGGTAATACTAGTTGTTAATTACTTGTATTTACTCTCCATCTGAGTATGCATGTTGGTTCAGTGGAACTAATATATTGAATGTTGTTATTCACTTGACTTAAATTAACAGTTTACTCTCCATCTGAGTGAGGCCTGTTTAAATTCATGGAGTGAATAATCTGTCATTACATATGTATATTGCAAGAATAGCTCTTTTCCCATCTAAACTTGTTGTTTAAGGTGCATGGATTAAATGTATGTAGTGTGTTTTGAATTTTGATATTCAATAAAACATGACTGATTTTGATCTATTTATTTAATTGTCTCTCAAATTAACCATGACTAATTTCAATCCCCTTACCGTTATTCTTACTCAAAACAAACTTGAGGGTCCGAATTATGTTGATTGCAAACGAAACTTGGATATTGTCCTAATTGCTGAAGAGTACAAATTTGTGCTCGATGAGGTGTGTCCAGAAAAACATGGAGATGATGCTACGGATGATGAACGGAAAGCTTACCAAAAATGGGTAAAGGCTGATGAGATGGCACGTTATTACATTCTGGCATCTATGTCGAATGTTCTGCATCACCAACATCAGTCTATGGAGTCTGCTTATGACATTCTGGAAAATTTCAAAGACATGTTTGGAGATCAGAATCATGCGGCTAAGTAAACTTCCAAGAAAGCTCTTATGAATACCAAAGTGATTGAAGGTTCATATGTTAGGAACCATTTTCTGAAGATGATGAATCTTCAAAATGAACTGGAGGTCCTTGGAACTAACATTGATAAGGATTCGCAGGTTGAGATGATCCTGCAGACTCTGCCTGACAATTTTCAGCAGTTATAATATGAACAAAATGGATTTTTCACTTGCGAAATTGCTGAATGAGCTGCAGTCAGCAGAGACTATTATCAAGTAACAAGCTCCTCCCGTGGCATTGAATTCTGAGGTAGGTTCTTTTTCTAAGACGGTAGGTGGGTAGAAGAAGAAAAAATCTCAAAATCCCTCTATTGGAGGCGCAACTGCTGGTGTGAAAAAGCCTAAGGGAAAGTGTTATCACTGCAAGAAGCCTATGCATCATAAGAAGTAATGTCTGACTTCTCTGGACAAGCTAAATAATAAACCAGGTGATTTACATCTACTTGTTGTTGAAACTCTTTTAGCGGCTATTTCTACCATGTCATGGTGTGTAGATTCGGGAGCCAGTAATCATGTCTGCGCTTATTTGCAGGGGTTTCAGGTAACACGGCGGCTAAATAGAGGAGAAATCAATGTCTATCAAGCAGATGGTTCGGCACCCCCAACTTTAGCATTAGGATATATTTGTATTTGCGTTTGGTAGTAATAGAGTATTGGCTTTAAAGGACACATTATGTGTACCTTCCATTCGAAGGAATTTAATTTCGGTTTCTAGCGCTATGAGAGATGGTTATGACATTAATTTTTATGATATTGATAAATGTGTTATTAGTCATAATAAACGTTATCTCTCTTCCGCTACATTGATTAATTGTCTCTTTATTGTTGATTTTATTCCTAAATCGTTACAACCTAAAGAACTGAATTATATTGATTTACCAAATAAGAAAAAACGTTCTTCTGGATTGAGTGAAACATATTTATGGCACTTGCATTTGGGTCATGTATATCTAAACAGAATTTCTAGGTTGGTTAAGGATGGAACTTTAAGTTCATTAAAAGTGGAGGCACTGCCAGCTTTTGAATCTTGTTTAGAAGGAAAAATGACAAAACGAAATTTTGCTTCAAAAGGAAATCGAGCAAGTGATAAATTAGAGTTAATTCATTCTAATTTGTGTGGTCCAATGAATGTATAAGCAAGAGGCAATTTTGAGTATTTTATGACTTTTACTGATGATTACTCAAAGTATAGATATATTTATTTGTTGCATCGGAAGTCTGAATATTTTAAAAAGTTCAAAGTATTTAAGACAGGGACTGAAAAGTGACATAATAAATATATCAAGATACTACGATCTGATCGTGGTGGGGATACCTCTCTGCGGAATTTATTAGTTACTTATCAGAATGTGGAATTACCTCTCAATTATCTGCACCTGGAACACCACAACAAAATGGTGTAGCTGAAAGAAAAATAGGACTCTTATGGAAATGGTTATATAAATGATGAGTTATTCTAGTTTGCCTTCGTCCTTTTGGGGACATGCCTTAGAAACAACAAATTACGTTCTGAATTTAGTTCCTTTAAAGTCAGCACCTTTGACCCCTACAGAATTGTGGACTGGACGCAAGCCTAGTCTGCGGTATATTCGAGTTAGGTTGTCCGACACATGTGCTAAAAGGGAAAACAAAAAAATTGGAGGCGAGAATAGATGTATGTGTGTTGTGGGTTATCCAAAAGTGACGAAAAGTGGTTTATTCTATTGTCCGAAAGAAAAGAAGGTAATTGTTAGCACAAATGCCAAATTTCTTGAACTATTTGATGAAACATGTTCCTAGAAGTAAACTTGTTTTTACAGGAACTTAGAAAAGGAATGGAAACTCAGTCATTTGAAAAATAAAACGACCAGATGCAAACCCCGAAAGTCGATTTTGACATACCATTGCATTTTAGTAGTGGGAGAAATGTTAATAGACTTGATATCCCGCAAGAACTAGTGCCCGAAGTCATACTACCACAAAGTAGTGAGAGTTATGTTGAGAAAACTATACAACAGGATGAAATCGTTGATATCCCTGTGGATAGCATGGAGGCTCAGGTTCATGATAATGATGTGGTTAAACCACAAGATCATAATGTGCTAGTTGCAACTGATGTAGTACGTAGTCGTAGTGGGAGAGAAATAAGACAACCAGTTCATTATACACTCTTGGGAGAATCATCTTATAGGATCCTTGAGGAGTCAACTTCCGAACTTGTCAATTACGACCAAGCACTGCATGATAAAAATGCTGATAAGTGGGTTGCTGCTATGAAATCAGAGATGGGGTCTATGTACTCTAATAAAGTCTGGGATCTTGTAGAACCACCCTATGGGGTTAAACCCATTGGATACAAGTGGATCTGCAAGAAAAATAGAGGTGTATACGGAAAAGTGCAAACTTTTAAAGCAAGGCTTGTAGCGAAAGGATATACTCAGAAAGAAGGGATCCATTATGAGAAAGCCTTCTCACCGATAGCCATGCTTAAGTCTATTAGGATTCTCTTATCCATTGCTGCTCATTATGCTTATGAGATTTGGAAAATGGATGTCAAGACAACTTTCCTTAATGGAAGTCTTGATGAGTGCATCTATATGATGCAACCAGACGATTTTGTGGAAAGTGGCAAGGATCACATGTTGTGTAAGCTTAAAAGGTCCATTTATGGACTAATACATGCATCTAGGGCATGGAACACTTGTTTTAACAAGGCAATTAAAACTTTTGATTTTGATCAATGTCTTAACTCCTACTGGGAAGTAGCTCGTGGTTTTTTTTTACCTTTTGAGCTANGCCCGTGCCCCCCCCCTCTGGTGTGGTATTGAAGTTTAGGAAATCAATTGCTATCAGAGTAGGTTATCCCTGAAGAGGCTAACACATTAGGAAAAGATCAAGATGAGTGCACCACCTGGAAACTGGGAAGGACAATCAACCGCTAGGCTTCCACTCTTCAGTGGCCAGTACTACTCCTGGTGGAAGAACATGATGAGAGATCATATAATTGGTGAAGACTATGAGTTGTGGGACATAATTACTGATGGTCCTTTGGCCACCATGAAGAAGAATGCTGAAGGAGTAGACGTGCCAAAGACAAGAGCTGACTGCACTGCTGAGGATTTGAGAAAGTGGGAGAAGAATGCTAAAGCCAATAAGTGGCTTGTGTGTGGACTTGGTCCAAATGAGTATAATAGAATTCAAAGCTATACTATTGCTAAGGAAATTTGGGACACTTTTCAAGTTGCTCATGAAGGAACTGCTCAAGTGAAGAGATCCATATGTACTCTACTATATTCTCAATATGAGAATTTTTCTATGAAGGAAGGAGAGACCATTCAAGAGATGTACACTAGGTTCACTACACTGACTAATGAACTGAAATATCTTCGAAGGACTCTTCTTGAGGAAGACAAAGTTGAGAAGATTTTGACAAAGGTTCTGCCAGTCTCTTGGGAAATCAAGATCACTGCACTCCAAGAATCCAAGAACATTGCAACTCTCAAACTGGATGAGCTAATTGGAAATCTTACTGCCTATGAACTTAGAAGGCAGACAATGAAGATGGATGCTCCCAAGAAGGAAAGGAGTCTGGCACTGAGAATCACTGAAGGAGCAGATATGTAATAAGATGAAATGGCTATGATCACCAAGGATTTCAAGAAATATCTTATGAGAGGAAATGACTCCTCAAGAGGTGGAAACTACAGCAAGGCAAGGGTACCGGAAAAAATGTCCAGACCCTAAACCATAAGCCGGCCGTGATGGCGCCTATAATGGTACTAGTCTAGCCAACAATTACATACTGGCATAATATTTCATAATTTTCAAAACTATTCCGATCTTTCACAAAATTTCCTTCACTTAAGCAGTTTAAAGCAACAAAATGAAATAAAATATTTACACACTACCCCAAAACCTAGAGTCAACCGTCATGAGCATCTACGAGTAGTACAAAATAACATTACAGTCATAATACATCAAGACTCGGAACAAGGAACTAAATACAAAGCAAGAAAATGGGAAAGATATGTTGTGGACGCTGAACAACTACCTCGAGGACCCAATTCCGGCTCCACGCGAGGAAGAAAAACTAGCGCTCGGTACCAGCACCTGTATCTGCACACAGGGGTGCAGGGAGTAATGTGAGTACGCCAAATCGGTAGTAATGAAAGTAAATCAAGTCTAAGCAGTAAGAAACACATAAGATCAAATCATCAGTTCATAATAAGCACATCCTTTCTTTTCCAAGAATATATATATATATATATATGAAATCAATATTCTTTAAAAGAAAACTTCAGTAAAATCCTTTGAAAAATTTGTTTTCCAACAACTTCAGAAATAAAATACCCGAAGAGTTTAGTGTAAAATGAAATAAATCATAAATAGCCCCTCAGGAAAAACATGAATCATAAATCTCCCCTTGGGAAAAACATCACTCAGAAATCAGTCACTCAGCATACCTAACAATCACTCAGTATTAGCCTATCAGACCACCTCACTGTCACTCATGCCTCCCAATCACTCGTCACTCGGCACTCGCACTCAGTAGGTACCTGCGATCACTGAGGGTGTGTATAGACTCCGGAGGGGCTCCTTCAGCCCAAGTGCTAATATCAAGCCACCGTGGCATCTCATATCCTCACAATCAGGCCCACAACCTCACTCAGTCAGAAACTCACGGTAAGCCTCTCAGGCTATCAGTAAAACGGGGTACTCGACCCAAAACATCATTTTATAACTCAAATAGTGTAAATAAGGCTGAGTTTCGAAAACAGTTACGCATAATATGACTGAGTGTAAATCATAAGTCAACGCAGTGAGAAAATAGCAGTAAAAACCCCCCAAGGGGTCTAAACAAGTCGGCCCGAGGCCCCAAACATGGCTTACAGCCCAAATATATCAATAATTTTAGAACACAATTTAACATATGATTTAGAGAAAAATACGCAACTCAATAGTTGTTGCTGAAAGGACCAAGTCCAAATCCAAATCAATGCATGCTACACACTCGTCATCCGACATGCGCGCCACTCCAAAATAAGTGAGAAAATACAAAGTCCGGGGTTTCATACCCTCAGGACAAGATTTATAGTCATTACATACCTCAACCCGGCCCAAATACTAATCCGAAATGCTCTTGCCTCTCGAATCAGTTCCCGACTGCTCCGAATCTAACCAAAACCAGATTAACATAATCAATATTTGCTAAAGGAACAAGGCCCAATCGAAAACTACCAATTTTAGGCTCAATCCGAAATTGGCCAAACCCGAGCCCCGGGCCTACGTCTCGGGATTCGATAAGAATCGCATCACGAGAATCCTCATTCTTTCCCGATTCTACACATATAAAATGCATCAAAATACGACCACAATTGACCCCTAAATTCCTTATTTTAATTATAAGTCTCAATTTCCCAAGCCCTTTACCCCAATTTATGCCATTAAATCCACTAATTCCCAGCCTAATCCGTCAAAATCAACATAGAATCGAGTCTTTAGTCCAAGAAACTTACCTCCACAGAAGATCCTCGAAATCCTTCTTCAAATTTCTCCCAAAATGACTCAACCCGCATGCAAAAATGATGAAAAATGCCAAAACTTTTCGGAGGCAGGTATTTATACCTCCTGCCCAGTGATACCGCACCTGAGGCCCTACTTCGCACCTACGGACTTGCACCTGTAGTCCCAGGTGCACACCTGCAGAATTCCACTAAATGCCCAGATCTCGCACATACGGCTCCGCAGGTGCGGACCATGCCTCACACCTGCGACTTCCTCCGGCCTGACCCCTTTTCTCACCTGTGCAAGCCACCCCGCACCTGCGGAGTCGGACCTGCGGCTACCCTTCCGCAGGTGCGGCCACACTAGATGCCTAGCACCAGCAGCTTCTTCAGCTGCATTTTCCAACTTCAATCCCTCTGATGACTATCCGAAATCATCCCGAGCCCCTCGGGACCCCAACCAAAAACACAAAAAAGTCCCATAACCTTATTCAAACTTAGTCGAGCCTTCGAAACACCAAAAACAACGCCAAAACACCAAAATCACATCGGATTCAAGCTTATGAACTTTGAGATTTCTAAATCTCGCCAATGATGCCGAAACCAACCAAAACACGTCCGAATGACCTAAATATTTGCACACACGTCCAAAATGACACTACGAACCTGATCCAACTTCCGGAATTTCATTCAGACCCCGACAACCTATTTTCCACTGCCGACCAGAAATCGCCAAAAACTAACTTTCGCCAATTCAAGCCTAACTCTACACCGGACATCAAATCTTCATTCCGAACACACTCTTATGTTCCAAAACACCTAACGAAGCTATCCGATCCATAAAATATACATTCCGAGGTCGTTTACCAATAAGTCAACTTCAGTTGACATTTCCAACTATTAAGCCAATTTAAGAGACTAAATGTCTCAGTTCTCACCACGACCACTCCGAACCCAAACCAACTGACCCAACACAACATAAATAGGCTAAGTAATATATGATAAAGCATAAATGCGGGAAACGAGGCTAATCTCACAGAACGACCGGCCGGGTCGTTACATCCTCCCTCTCTTAAACAAACGTTCGTCCTCGAACGGGTCTAGAAACATACCTGGAGTCTCAAATAAGTGGGGATATCTGCTCCGCATCTCCCGCTCGGTATACCAGGTGGCATCCTCCACCGGTTTTCCTCTCCACTAAACTTTCACTGAAGCTATATCTTTAGACCTTAGCTTTCTGACCTGACGACCTAAAATAGCCACTGGCTCTACCTCATATGACATATCACCCTCGAGCTGAACCGCGGTGAAGTCCAAAACATGAGACGGGTCACCAACATACTTCCGGAGCATCGAAACATGGAACACCGGATGAATACTCGACAAGATGGGAGGCAGGGCAAGTCTATAGGCCACCTCCCCAATCCTCTGAAGAACCTCAAATGGCCCAATGAACCGGGGGCTCAGCTTTCCCCTCTTCCCGAACCTCATAACACCCTTCATGGGTGACACCTTCAGCAGCACCTTCTCCCTAATCATGAAAGACACATCTCTGAACTTTCGGTCCGCATAAATTTTCTGCCTAGACTGCGTCGTGCGAAGCCGCTCCTGAATCAACTTCACCTTACCCAACGCATCCTGAACCAAGTCTGTGCCCAATAGCCTAAACTCGCCCGACTCAAACCAATTAACCGAAGATCTGCACCTCCTACTATATAATGCCTCATACAGAGCCATGTGGATACTCGACTGGTAACTATTATTATATGCAAACTCCGCGAGTGGCAGAAACTTGTCCCATGAACCCCCAAAATCAATGACACTCGCATGCAACATGTCCTCCAGAATCTGAATAGTACGCTCCCACTGCCCATCGGTCTGAGGATGAAACACTGTGCTTAACTCAACCTGAGTACCTAACTCTCTCTGCACGGCCCTCCAAAACTGAGATGTGAACTGAGTACCTCTGTCAGAAATGATAGAAACTGGAACCCCATGCAATCGGACAATCTCCCTGATATAAATCTCAGCTAACCGCTCTGAAGAATAAGTAGTACCAATAGGAATGAACTGCGAGGACTTGGTCAGCCGATCCACAATAACCCATATAGCATCAGACCTCCTCGAAGTTCGTGGAAGCCCAACTACGAAGTCTATGGTGATTCGCTCCCACTTCCACTCCGGAATATCTAATCTCTGAAGTAATACACCCGGTCTCTGGTGCTCATACTTGACCTGCTGACAGTTGAGACATCGAGCCACGAACTCAACAATATCCCTCTTCATCCTCCTCCCCCAATAATGCTGTCTTAGATCCTGGTACATCTTTGCGGCACCCGGATTGATGGAATACCGTGAACTATGGGCCTCAGCTAGAAACAAATCTCGAAGTCCATCCATATTGGGCACGCAAATTCGGTCCTGCATCCTCATGAACCCATCATCACCAATAACCACATCCGTGGCATCACCGCGACAGACAAAGGGTCATAAAGAACGAGCAAGTGTGGATCATCATACTGCGTGCTCTAATCTGATCCTAAAGAGAAGACCTGGAGGCTACACAAGCCAATACCCGCAGGGGCTCTGATAGATCCAATCTCACCAAATGACCCGCTAAAGCCTGAACATCAAGTTCTAAAGGTCGCTCTGCTACTGGAAGGTAGGCTAGACTCCCCAAACTCTTTGCTCTGCGACTCAAGGCATCGGCCACTACATTGGCCTTCCCCGGATGATATAGAATGGTTAGGTCATAATCCTTGAGGAGCTTCAACCATCTCATCTGACGCAAATTCAGGTCCTTCTGCTTAAGCAGATACTGCAAACTACGGTGATCAGTGAAAATCTCACAATGGACTCCATACAAATAATGACGCCAAATCTTCAAGGCATGGACAATAGTTGCTAGCTCAAGATCGTGCACTGGATAATTATTCTCGTGCACCTTCAAATGTCTGGACGCGTAGGAAATCACCCTACTGTCCTGCATCAAAACCGCACCAAGGCCAGCTCTCGAGGCGTCACAGTAAACTATATAAGAACCTGAATTCGTAGGCAAAACCAACACCGAAGTTGTAGTGAAAGCTGACTTGAGCTTCTGAAAGATCTCCTCACACTCCTTAGTCAACCTGAACTGAGCACCCTTCTGGGTCAGCCTGGTCATAGGTGCTGCAATAGATGAAAATCCCTCTACAAAACGGTGATAGTACCCTGCCAAACCAAGGAATTTGCGAATCTCGGTAGCTGATGACGGTCTAGGCCAGCTCTGCACCGCCTCTATATTCTTTGGATCAACCTGAATACCCTCACTGGACACCAGGTGCCCCAAGAATGCTACTGAATCAAGCCAGAACTCACACTTCAAAAATTTTGCATACAACTTCTTCTCCCTCAAGGTCTGAAGCACAACTCTCAAATGCTGCTCATGATCCTCCCGAGATCGGGAATACACCAAGATATCATCGATAAACACGATGATGAAAGAATCCAGATAAGGCTAATATACATTGTGCATCAAGTGCATAAAGGTTGTTGGGGCATTGGTCAGCCCGAATGACAAAACCAGAAACTCATAATGACCATATCTAGTCCTGAAGGCAGTCTTCGGGGTGTTGGGCCCCCGAATCTTCAATTGATAATATCCAGAACACAAGTCAACCTTGTAAAATACCCTGTACCCTGCAACTAATCAAACAAGTCATCTATACGAGGCAAGGGATACCGGTTCTTCACCGTAACCTTGTTCAACTGCCGATAATCAATACACATACGCATAGAACCATCCTTTGTCTTTACGAACAACACTGGAGCACCCCAAGGTGACATACTAGGCCGAATGAACCCCTTATCTAGGAGTTCTTGAAGCTGTTCCTTTAATTCCTTCAGCTCCGCTGGTGCCATAAGATAAGGTGGAATAGATATAGGCTGAGTTCCTGGCACCATGTCAATACCAAAGTCAATGTCCCTGTCATGAGGCATGCTTGGCAGGTCTGCAGGAAACACGTCCGGAAAGTCACTGATCACAGGAACCGAATTAATAGCGGGAGCCTCACCACTGATATCCCTCACAAAAGCAAAATATGATAAACACCCCTTTTCAACCATACTCTGAGCCTTCAGGTAAGAAATCACCCTGCTAAGCACATACTCAAAAGAACCTCTCCACTCAACCCTTGGAAATCCTGGCATAGCTAAGGTCACGGTCTTAGTGTGACAATCAAGAACAACATGACACGAAGATAGCCAATCCATTCCCAATATCATGTCAAAATCAACCATGCTAAGTAACAATAGGTCCACTCTGGTCTCCATACCCCCAATAGTTATCGCACATGACCGATGCACACGGTCCACAACAATATTATCGCCCACCGGAGTCGACACATGAACTGATGTAACTAGAGACTCATGTGGCATATCCAGATAAGAGGTAAAATATGATAAAACATAGGAATATGTAGAACCAGGGTCAAATAAAGCCAAAGCATCTCGGGGACAGACCGAGACAATACATGTGATCACTGCATCCGAGGCTATAGCATTTGTCCTGGCTAGAAGTGCATAGATACGAGCCTGGCCCCCACCTGCACGACCTCCCCCTCTCGGGTGTCCCCTGGCGGTCTGGCCCCCACCCCTAGCTGTTTGGGGGGTGGTGAAGTAACTGGAGCCGAAGTCAAGGGCTGAACCCTCTGCTGAGAAAAACGACCAGAATGACGGGGACACTGCCTCCACATGGGCCCAAACTCTCTGCACTCAAAAAAACTCCTTGGAGCTGGAGATGGGGACTGGTAGAAACCCCTGGCACTAGAATTGCCACTAGAAGAATCATGCATAGAGGAACTCTGAATTGGTGGTACTCGAGCTGCACTCTGGGCTGGAAGGGCACCGAATGAAGAACGGCCTGGCGGAGAACTGCGAGGACCATGCCCCGAAGATGCACCACTATAGGCTGGGCTGACTGACTGAGGAGGCCTGAATGAACGACCTCTACCATGCTGAAACTGCCCCCTGGAAGGAGCACCACTAGAACCACCCGATCCACGAGGCCGCTTGGCCTCCCTCTCCTCTCGCTCCTGGTAGCGAACCGACTCAATATCTCGAGCAATATCAACAACCTGCTCGGAGGTAGCACCTGATACCCTCTCCCGAGTCATAAAAAGGCGGAGCTGATAAGTGAGGCCATCCACGAACCTCCTAATCCTCTCCCTATAGGTAAGAACCAACTCGGTGGCATGACGAGCCAAATTTGAAAACCGCATCTCATACTGCGTCACTGATAGCTCCCCCTAACACAGCTGCTCAAACTGCCTACACTGCTCCTCCCTGTGAGACTGGGGTACATACTTCTCCAAGAAGATAGTGGAGAAGTGCTGCCAGGTGAGGGGTGCTGAACCAACATGCCTATGCCTCTCAAAGGACTCCCACCAGGTAAAAGCAGCCTCAGAAAACTGAAAAGTAGGAAACGAGACCCCACTGGTCTCCAGAATCTCAGCACTACGAAGCATCCTCTAACACTTATCCAGAAAACCCTGGGCATCCTCTCCCCAAGCACCACTGAATGTCGGAGGCTGACGTCTACTAAATCTCTCCAGTCTACGTTGCTCATCATCTGGCATAGTCGGAACCACGAAGTCCTGAACTGGAGAAACCGGCTGGGCTGGAACTGCCCCCGGTGTCTGAAGGCCCTGAGTAACCTGCTCAGGTGTCCGGGCAGCTGGAGTCTGACTGCCTCCACCGGCCTGAGAAGTAGCAGTAGTAGAAGACGTAGCAACTGCTTGAGCAAGGGTGGTACATACAGTCAAGATTTGAGCCAAGGTCTCCTGAGGACCCGGAATAACAATAGGCACCGCCGGTGCCTAAGCCTGTTTTGCTGGAGTATCTGCGGTGGGAACGTGATCCTAAATGGTAGGTAGACCCTCTGGTACTGCCCCAGCTGCTGCACGGGCTGGTCTCCTACGTCTACCATGACCTCGACCGCAGCCTTGACCTCTCGTTAGTCTAGCTGGTGGCTGGTCACCCTGATCGGTAGCGCGAGTCCTTACCATCTATGAGAGAATGAAACAACAGAAGTTTAGATTTCCAGAATCAACAAAATGGCACGATATAATTCAAGAAAAATAATATTTTCCTAAGGGTTCGACAGCCTCTCGAAGATAAGTATAGACGTCTTCGTACCGATCCGCAAGACTCTACGAAACCTGCTCGTGACCGTTGAGTCCTATGTAACCTAGGATCTGATACAACCTTGTCACGACTCCAAACACTAAGCCGGCCGTGATGGCGCCTATCATGGAACTAGGCTTGCCAAAAATTACATACTGACATAATATTTCATAATTTTCAAAACTATTCTGATCTTTCAAAAAAATTCCTTCACTTAAGAGTTTAAAGCAACAAAATGAAATAAACAATTTACACACTACCCCAAAACCTGGAGTCAACCGTCATGAGCATCTACGAGTAGTAACCAATAACCCTACAATCATAACACATGAAGACTCGGAATGAAGAACTAAATACAAAGCAAGAAAATGGGAAAGAGATATTGTGGACGCTGACAGGTACCTCGAGGTCCCAATTTCGGCTCCACGCGAGGAAGAAAAAATAGCGGTCGGTACCAGCACCTGTATCTGCACACAGGGGTGCAGAGAGTAATGTGAGTATGCAACTCAGTAGTAATGAAAGTAAATCAAGTCTAAGCAGTAAGAAACACATAAGGTCAAATCACCAGTTCACATATATATATATATGAAATCAATATTCTTTAAAAGCCAACTTCAGTAAATCCTTTGAAAAACGTGTTTTCCAACAACTTCAGAAATAAAATATCCGAAGAGTTTAGTGTAAAATGAAATAAATCATAAATAGCCCCTCAGGCCAAAACATGAATCATAAATCTCCCCTTGGAAAAACATCACTCAGAAATCAGTCACTCATCATACCTAACAATCACTCAGTATTAGCCCCTCAGACCACCTCACTGTCACTCATGCCTCTCATCACTCGTCACTCGGTACTCACACTCAGTAGGTACTTGCGCTCACTGGGGGTGTGTACAAACTCCGGAGGGGCTCTTTCAGCCCAAGCGCTAATATCAAGCCACCTCGTGGCATCTCATATCCTCACAATCAGGCCCTCGACCTCAGTCTGTCAGAAACTCTCGGTAAGCCACTCGGGCTATCAGTAAAACGGTGTACTCGACCCAAAAATTCATTTTATAACTCAAATAGTGTAAATAAGGTTGAGTTTCGAAAACAGTTAAGCATAATATGACTGAGTGTAAATCATAAGTCAACACAGTGAGGAAATAGCAGTAAAAAGCCCCCAAGGGGTCTAAACAAGTCGACACGAGGCCCCAAACATGGCTTACAGCCCAAGAAATATGAATAGTTTTAGAACACAATTTAACATATGATTTAGAGTAAAATACGCAACTCAATAGTTGCCGCGGAAAGGACCAAGTCCAAATCCAAATCAGTGCACGCTACACACTCTTCATCCGGCATGTGCGCCACTCCAAAACTAGTGAGAAAATACGATGTCCGGATTTTCATACACTTAGGACAAGATTTATAGTCATTACTTACCTCAACCCGGCCCAATACTAATCCGCGATGCTCTTGCCCCTCGAATCGGATCCCGACTGCTCCAAATCTAACCAAAACCAGATTAATATCATCAATATACGCTAAAGGAACAAGTCCCAATCGAAAACTACCAATTTTAGGCACAATTCAAAATTGGCCAAACCCGAGCCTCGGGCCCACGTCTCAGAATTTGATAAAAATTGCATCACGAGAATCCTCATCCTTTCCCAAGTCTACACATATAAAATACATCAAAAATCGACCACAATTGACCCCTAAATTCCTTAATTATAAGTCTCAATTTCCCAAGCCCTAAACCCCCAATTTATGCCATTAAATCCAATAATTCCAAGCCTAATCCGTCAAAATCGACATAGAATTGAGTCTTTAGTCCAAGAAACTTACCACCACAGAAGATCCTCGAAATTCTTCTTCAAACTGCTCCCAATATGACTCAACCCGCATGCAAAAGTGATGAAAAATTCAAAAAATTTGCCGAGGCAGTTATATATACCTCCTGCCCAGTTAAACCGCGCCTGCTGACCCGCATTTGCGGTCCGAGGTGCGCACCTACGGAATTCCACTAAATGCCCAAATCACGCACCTGCGGTGAGTCACTCGCACCTGCGGCTCCGCATGTGCGGCCCATGCCTCGCACCTGCGACTTCCTCTGGCCTGACTCCTTTTTGCACCTGCGCAAGCCACCCCGCACTTGCAAAGTCGTACCTGCAGAGTCGCACCTGCGGCTACCCTTCCGCAGGTGAGGCCACACTAGATGCCTGGCGCCAGCAGCTTCTTCAGCAGCATTTTCCAACTTCAATATCTCCGATTACTATCCGAAATCATCCCGAGCCCCTCGGGACCCCAACCAAATACATAAACAAGTCCCATAACCTTATTCAAACTTAGTCGAGCCTTCGAAATACCCAAAACAACGCCAAAACACCAAAATCACATCGGATTCAAGCTTATGAACTTTGAGATTTCTAAATCTCGCCAATGATGCCGAAACCAACCAAAACATGTCCGAATAACCTGAAAATCTGCACACACGTCCAAAATGGCACTACGAACCTGCTCCAACTTCCAAAATTCCATTTCGACCCCGATAACCTATTTTCCACTGCCGACCAGAAATCGCCAAAAACTAACTTTCGCCAATTCAAACCTAACTCTACCCTGGACATCAAATTTTCATTCCGAACATACTGCTAAGTCCCAAATAACCTAACGGAGCTATCCGAGCCATAAAATCTACATTCCGAGGTAGTTTACCAATAAGTCAACTCCCAATTGACTTTTCCAACTATTAAGCCAATTTAAGAGACTAAGTGTCTTAGTTGTCAGCACGACCAACCCGAACCCGAACCAAATGACCCAACACAACATAAATAGGATAAGCAACATATGATAAAGTAGAAACAGGGGAAACAGGGCTAATCTCACGGAACGACCGGCCTTGTCGTTACATCGACTAATGAGGACTGCTACAAATGTGGGAAGACTGATCATCACATCAAGAACTGCCCTCACTGGGAAGTTAAATGGAAAAAGGAAAGGTCTAAATGAAGGAACCGGAAGAAGGAACATGTTCATTCTGAGAAAAACAAAGTATCAACAAAGGCTATGGTCGCTTCTTGGGGAGAAAGTTCAGATAAGGAGTCAGATGATGAAGATGGAGATGAACAAGCACTTAAGAAAATTGGTGAATCAGATAAGGAATCTCATGAGGAATCTGAGGTAAATATATTTCATCTCAAAGAGAAGATTAAGTTCTTGTCCAAAGAAAAACTCTTTGAATTACTGCTAGACTTTATTGATGAATCTGAAGTAATTAATAAAGAAAAGGAATAGCTGTCTAAGGAGTGTGTAATATTAAAAGCAAAGTGTAAGAACATGGAACTTAGAGTAAGTTAGATTGTGAGTGAAAACACTGCTCTGAAGAACCAGGTTCATCCACTTGAGACAAATGTCCTAGAGGTAAAATCTGAAAATCTAAAACTGAAACTAGGAACCAGTAAGAAAATAGTTGACAACTCCCAACTCACCTTAGAAGAAAAAGTAGGTAAACTAAAAGATGAGTTTTATAGGAAGGATAAACAAGTAAGAGTGTTGAAGGAGGAACTTGGTAAGGTTAAGCATGAACTAGACAGAACTTGTAAATGGAACAGATCTTCCGATGCTTTGACATGGCTACAGGAACATCATAGTAGCAATAGGAGATGACTTGGTTTTGGGATCAACTGCCTAAATGGGATCCTAAAAGCAAGTACCTCACCCTTCCTGAGACCAAAATCTGTACCCACTGTGGTAAGACTGGTCACTACAAATGTGAATGCAATGCAAAAGAGCAGGCCAGTCTAAAGAATAAAAGTTTTGTTCGAGGGAAGAATTGGTTACCAAATTAGGATAAAAGGAATTTAATTCACCCTTTTGCTTATAGAAAGGGACCCAAACTAGTTTGGGTTCCTAAGACTAACCCTTGGTTTTCATTTGTAGGTTCAAGTGAAAGGAAGTAGCCAAATATGGTACATGGATAGTGGCTGCTCAAAACACATGACTGGTAACAAGGACCAATTCCTTTCACTTGCGGACCTCAAATGAGGAAATGTCTCCTTTGGAAATGGAAAGAAAGGTGAAATCATTGGGTTTGGTAAGGTATCTACAGATGATACACGTTCCATTGAGAATGTCTACCTGATATATGGCTTGAAATACAGCCTAATCAACGTGTCTCAACTGTGTGCCAGAGGTAACTTGGTAGCTTTCACCTCTACAAAATGTTTTGTAATAAATCTTATCACTGACAAGATTGTTTTGCAGGGAAAAAGAGTGAACAATATATACATCATAGATCTGTCCACACTTTCAGAAAGTGAATTAACATGCTTAAGTGTGCTGGACAGTGATCCCCTCCTTTGGCATTAGAGACTTGGACATGCAAGTCTGAGACAACTCAACAAACTAGTCTCCAAGGACTTAGTGATAGGACTGCCTAACATTATGTTCAAGGAAGAAAAAGTTTGTGAGGCTTGTGCAAGGGGGAATCAGGTAAGATCCTCCTTCAAAAGCAAGAAAGTAGTAAGTACCACCAGAATGATGGAACTTGTCCATATCGATCTTTGTGGTCGTACGAGAACCTTAAGCAGAGGTGGTAAGAAATATGTGATGGTGCTTGTTGATGAATATTCTAGATTTACCTGGACATTTTTTCTAACATCCAAAAATGAGGCATTCGACATGTTTACTCCCTTTGTTATAAAAACTCAAAAACAGTTAGGAAATCAACTTGCATCAGTTAGGTCTGATCATGACACTGGATTTGAAAAGGCTAAATTTATTGAATTTTGTGATTAGCATGGCATAAATCACAACTTTTTTCCCCTAGAACTCCACAACAAATGGAGTGGTTGAAAGAAAAAATAGGACACTTAAAGATATGGCTAGGACTATTCTTCTTTCTAGTAAACTACCTCAAAGCTTCTAGGCAGAAGCTCTTAATTTTGCATGCTATATCATAAATAGATGCATGACTAGAACACTTGTAGAGAAGACTCCCTATGAGTTACATAATGGGAGAAAGCCCAATATATCCCACCTTAGGGATTTTGTTTTCAAGTGCTTTGTGCACAACAATGGTAAAGACTCTCTAGGTAAGTTTGATCCTAGAAGTGATGAGGGAGTATTGTTGGGATATTCTTCACATAGTAAGGCTTGTAAAGTCTATAACAAAATAACTATGTGTGTTGAATAAAATGTGCATGTAGTTTTTGATGAAACTAACATTCTTTCTGAAAGACAGGAACAAGAGGATGAAGAAATTGGACTAGTCAGAAACTCAGTCCAAACTGGAGCAACACTGGAGGAAGGAACAGGTTCATCCCTCCCTGGCAACATGACAGGGGGAACTGAGCAACAAGCTAATTCCCAAACCTCATTGGAACTTGTACCTGGTCCTGTTCCATAGCAACAAGGCACTGAAAGAACTTCAAGAAATAACCAGTTTGTTGTGAAACCATACAGATATCAAAGTTCTCACCCTATTGAGAACATTATCACTGATCCAACCTCTGGAATCAAAACCAGATCCTCTTTGAAAAATCTTTGTGCTTTTGATGCTTTCCTATCTCTTATTGAACCTAAAAATATTGCTGAGGCTTTGCAGGATGCAGACTGGGTAAATGCAATGCAAGATGAACTCAACCAATTTGAAAGAAGTCGAGTTTTGCATCTGGTACCAAGACCCTTGGATAGATCAGTAATTGACAAAAAATGGGTCTTCAAATACAAACTTGATGAAGATGGAATAGTTACAAGAAAAAAGGCAAGATTGGTGGTTCAAGGATACATTCAGGAGGAAGGCATAGACTATGACGAAACCTTTTCTCCAGTGGCAAGGCTGGAGGCAATAAGACTCCTCAAAGCCTTTGGTGCTTACATGGAATTAACCCTTCATCAGATGGATGTCAAGAGTGCCTTCCTAAATGGCTATCTAAAAGAAGAAGTGTCTGTCAAGCAACCTCCGGGGTTTGAGAACAAGGAGAATCCTGATCATGTGTACAAACTTGATAAAGCACTATATGGGCTCAAGCAAGCCCCCAGAGCATGGTATGAAAGGTTATCAAAATTCTTGTTTGAGCATGACTAAGAGAGGTAAAGTTGATAGAACTTTATTCTTAAAGGAAAAAGGTAAAGATCTCTTGGTATTTCAGATATACGTAGATGCCATAATCTTTGGAGCAACTACTGAAAATCTAAGTAAAGAATTTTCTAAACTAATGGGGAGTGAATTTGAATGAGCATGATGTGTGAGCTTAATTTATTTCTAGGCTTACAAATTGAACAAAATTCAAATGGAACTATGATCCATCATCAAAAGTATGTGAAAGAGTTTCTTAAAAGGTTTAAAATAGAAGATTCCAAAGAAATTGACACTCCTATTGCAACAGTCACAAAACTAGATGTAGATGAACCTGGTTCATCTGTTGATCAAAAGTTGTATAGGGGAATGATTGGTTCACTGCTGTATCTCACTGCTAGTAGACCTGACATTGTTTTCAGTGTAGGACTTTGTGCAAGATTTCAGGCTAATCCAAAAGAATCCCACCTAACTACAATAAAGAGAATCTTGAGATACTTAAAAGGCACCACTAATCTATATCTTTGGTATCCAAAAGGTAGTAACTTTAATCTTGCGAGATATGCTGATGCTGACTATGCAGGTTTTCTAGTGGATAGAAAGAGCACCTCAAGTATCACACATTTTCTGGGCTCATGCCTTGTGTCTTGGGCCACTAAAAAGTAGAATTTTGTAGCTCTATCTACTGCTGAGGCTGAGTATGTGGTTGCAGCTTCATGTTGTGCTCAGTTATTGTGGATTAAACAACAATTGCTAGATTTTGGAATCGATGTTGGATGTATCTCTATCTTTTGTGATAACACCAGTGCTATAAGTATGACAAAGAACCCCATTCATCATAAAAGAACAAAGCCCATAGATATTAGACATCATTTTAAGGGATAATTATGAGAAGGGATTGATCTCTATTGAATTTTGTGCTACTGATAAACAGATCGCTGTCATCTTAACAAAAGCACTAAGTAGAGAGCATTTTGAAAGGAACATGTTAGAATTAGGGATGATTAAGATCACCTAATTGAACCAGTTCAGAATGTACATGAAAAAAATTTGTAATTTTGGCTAGAAATTCTAAAATTTGTGTAAATAATCAGATAAATTGTTACTTAGTATCATGGTGTAAATAGCATACTCTTTTGCCATGTTTTGAGATGACTCACTGGTTACTAATGTTGTTTTCTCTATTGTTGAAAATTAAAGCTTGATCAAGAGGACTCTGACATGATGAACCTAGTTCATCAGTGCTGGTTCATCTGAAAGGCGAGGTATGTTTTCTCCACTATATGCACTTTGAAATATTAATAGTTAATCATGAGCAGAACTTTACCTAATCAAGATGTTTTCAAAATTTATCCTTATCCCCCTTATGAACCAGTTCCGTCTACCCTAAGAGTCAAATAAAATTAAACCGCCTAGAACCTAGGGAAGCAATAATCGTCATCTCTAATTGATCAGTTGCAGAGGTGATAAGAACTCTATTCGACTCAAAAATCTGCCGTTATATATTAATTACTTCTCTATTTTAAAACACCAACCATCACCTCTGAAATCATTCACCAACTCTACAACCGTCGAAACCCTTTCATCTTCCTTGCCCTCATTCTCAGTCCAAAATATTCTTCTTCCATCTTTAACCAAAAATGTCTAACCCTTTTAATAACCCTGGTACGCCACCACTTGTTACTCCATCTTCGACTTCTTCAACACCTTCACCACCAAGTCCTACTCATTCTCAATCCAGCCCCACTATTCCTCAACATAGCCCTAGTCCAGAACCCAGAAAAAGAAGGGTTAAAATGCTTGCCAGAAAAATAGTGGCTACATGTTCTCTAGCCAGAAAATTGAATGCCAAACTACAAGCCAGTCAGGCTCAAGAATCAGACAATTCAAGTGATTCGTTTAAATCAGCTACTGAGGAAGCATCATGATCATCTGATTCTAAGCAGGTATCATATGTACTAAAGATCACTTCTGAGAATGTGTCTGAAAGAGCGGAGAATTTAGAAAACAGGTTTGTTTTGGTTGGGTCTGTGAAGAATGTGGAGCTGTCGAAAATAAAAAGAAGATGTGGTAAAACTAAAGTTGAGAAAGATAAAGAGAGACAGGGAGGTCGGACTGAAGCGATGGGAATAGGGGAAGAAACTACCAGTTTATCTATCTGTGGTACTGAGACAGTAGTAATAGAAGAGGGAGCCAAGAAGTCAGGGGGAAGTAGAGCAGGAGAAGCTGCTGAAGGGTTGGTAAATCTAGGGAAGTCTACAGATGAACCTGGTTCATCTACTGAGGAAACCTTAGCAGATCTTTTCAAGAAGTTAGGTGAAAGTTATAAACCAAAGAAGAAAAGAATCCCAAGGTTCAAAATTCTTGAACAACTGGAGCAAGTAAAAAGAGGAAGGCCACTCCCTCTGCTGATTCTGAAATTCCTCTTCCAAGAGGAAGAACCACAAGAAGCACACTAAGGCAGAGTGAGGAGGAGTTACAAAAATCCTTGGAAGAGAGTAAAAGAAAGAGGGATGCAAAGGGAAAGGAGAAAGTTGTTGAGCTTGTAGAGGCTGTTGAGATTGATGAGAAGATGGACAAATGGCAGGGGTTGAGATTCAGACTCCAAGACCAAAGAAAGCCAAAATTTCCTCCAAGAAGTCTGCACCTGTGTCTGCTGAACCCTCAACTGTAGCCAAGAACACCAGGTCTACAGTAAAACCTAAGAAAGTGCAAACTGTTGAAGATGATGTTTGGAGTGATGAGGATGGAACTGATTCGGATGGAGAGAAGGATAACTTGAAAAAATTTGGGAAGCGCGCCATTCTGAAGGGGAGCTTATTGAAAGATTTGGAAGAAGCAAACATGGTCTTATTGTTGGACAAATTGGAGGTGCAGGGTTGGAAGGACATGGTCCTTCAGCTGGATGGACATTTGGCCAGAAATGAGTTAGTTGAATTCATGGCAAATGCTGCTTTCAAAGATGGGAGAGTCACTAGCCAAGTGAAAGGGATAGAAATCTCTTTTGATGCCAAAGAATTTGGAGAGATCCTTGGCATTCCATCTGAAGGTTATGATGACTACACCAGGAAAAAGTGGCAAAGCTTAGATGATCTTTCAACTGATCTGCAAATCACAAGGAAATTCTGCGACAATGAAGAGGAGGTTGAGCCTAAGGCAGTTTACAAGAGTTAGATGAAGCCCCACACAAAGTGTTATTTGAGTTTATCAACAGGTGTGTACTGCCAAGATAAGAGATGAGGCACATTCTAACATTATGGATTTAGTTCTGATGGAGTGACTTGATAGTGGAAGGAAAATAAATTGGCCCTACAACATCATTCAACTACTGGACAGAGTGATCAATGGCTCCAAAGCCCATGCCATTCCATATAGCTTCATTCTTACCTCTGTCCTTGGTCACTACAAGGTGCCTTTGAAGAAAGCAGAGATGCCTTCAACCAAGGATCACTTTGGCATTAATACTCTTCTGGCTTGTGACTATGCTGTCAATATCACTGTAAATGAACCTGGTTCATCCAGAAAGACACCTGTGAACAGCAAAGTTAGAGCACTTGTGCATGAAAGTGGGGTGAAAGATGCAAAAATACTTTGGCTGAATAACTGTCTTGCAGAGATAGAATCTGAGAAGGATGCTCTCAGAATAGAGCTTGCTAAAGAGAAGGAGAAGAATGAGGGAATCCTTAGGGATATGCTATCTCTTCTCCAAGCCAAAAACCCAGCCTCCAGCCCTTCCCAGCCTTAGTAGTCCAGCCTGTCTTAGTACTTCAGTGACCCAGATTAGGGATTTTTTGTTTTTGTTGCTCATGGTTTTAACTATTTCTATTTTTGTCTGTGAATTGTGGATGAATAATGCCTTCTATCAATGAATTTTTGTTGTTTTTCTCTAACTATTGTCTCTTTTTCTTTGATAGTTTGAATTATTAGTTTACTATTGATGATTAATCAATGATTGCACTTGCAGCTGCCCTAGTGGCCATAAGTAATTCTTAACTATCTGGGACTTTCCAAAAACTGCAACGATGATGCCAAAAGGGGGAAAATGGTTATATGTGCTTTTCTGAACATGTGATACTTATAACTTAATCAACCTGGTTCTTTTATGATAAATGTTTAATACTCCAAAATGTGTCAGTGTTGGATGAAGTTGGTTACATGCCTAAGCACAAAGTTTGTCATCACCAAAAAGGGGGAATTTATTGGCCCAAGAAATTGAATGGTTTTGAAGATTGACAAAGGAACTCAAAGATGAACCAGGTCCATCACTGGAGACATAGACACATGCAGTGTTAAGACACGTGAGGTGCACATGCAGAAGATAAACGAAATCTGGGAAATAAAGAGATATCTACTGATCGAAAAGATTGAAAAAGGATAAGGAGAAGGACTCCTTATTCAGTAAGAACAGAATCAAAGATAAGGAAGGATTTGAGGAATTGCGATTAACTAGAACTCTTCTACCAAGGAAGAGTAGCATTAAAAATCTAGTAAATCTCTCGTCTACTAGTCCTATTTATTGCAGATTGTTCTTAATATACAGGGACGCACAAAAGAAGAAGTTAAGCAAGAATTGAGAGAAAAATTAGCAACGCAATTTTGCAAGCAGTTCATGTATGATTTAAGTGTGCGACTATGAAGCTACTTGGACCAGCTAAAAGAACCAGTTCCAACTGTTGTCTTTTAGTCTAGTTTACACTTAGTAGGTGATTTCAATATGTACCTTTTAGCTTTATCTAGAAGTGTCTGTAATAGGTACTGTATGCTTCAAGTTATAGCTAATTTGGAGTTTGTCGCAAATAGCTAGAGGCTAGTTTACCACAAAGGGATTAGAGGTAATCCTAGGTTTACAAAAGGTTTTTGTAAATGCTGTTTGTCTCACTGATTTAGTAAAGAGTTTGGGAAAATCCTACTGGGAAGTAGGTCGTGGTTTTTCACCTTTTGAGCCAGGTGTTTTCCACGTAAAAATCTTCGTGTTCTTTATTTTCTGTATTTATTATTTCGCAAATAGTAGAGGTTGGAACACATAGAAGAACCTGGTCCTTCTATAACTAGTGCACGCAAAAATTGGATACCACACAAATCACCCCCCCCCCCCTATTGAGTGGTATTGATGTTTAGAACATCATATCTCACTGAAAACTACTTAGCTCAACAACAACAACAACAACAACAACAACCAAGTAGAATACCACTTGTGGGGGTCTAGGGAAGGTAGAGTGTAGGCAGACCATACCCCTACTCCGGAGGGGTAGAGGGGCTGTTTTCGAAATATCCTCGGCTCAGAGACAAAAAATCCGTAACAACAACATAAACCAGAAAATAAAATCAGCAACGTGATAGACAACCAATAAATAGGAGGGCAAAAACACAAATAGTACGCAAAAGTGTAAAATACAAAATAAACCGCTAGCAGTCCTAGACAAAACACTAGTAGACTAGCCGGTACAAAGAGGAAAAACACTCGACTACCCCCAACCTACAACCCTAATGCTTGACCTCCACACCTTCCTATCAAGAGCCATGTCCTCGGAAATCTGGAGTTGTGCCATGTCCTGCCTGATCACCTCGCCCTAATACTTCTTAGGCCGCTCTCTACCTCTTCTCACACCTGCTAAAGCCAACCGCTCACACCTCCTAACCGGGGCATCTAGGTTTCTCCTCCGCACGTGCCCGAACCATCTAAGCCTCACTTACCGCATCTTGTCGTCCTTCGGAGCCACGCGCATCCTCTCCCGAATATCTTCATTCCTAATCTTATCCAGTCTAGTGTGCCTGGACATCCATCTTAACATTCTCAATTTTGCTGCTTTCATCTTCTGGATATGTGAATTCTTGACTGGCCAATACTTAGCCCCATACAACATGGCCAGTCTAACCACCATTCTATAGAACTTCCCTTTAAGTTTCGGTGGTACATTCTTGTCACAAGACAATAGACGCTAACCTCCATTTCATCCACTCCCCCCCAATACAGTGTGTAACATCCTCGTCGATCTCCCCATCTCCCTAGATAATTGACCTTAGGTACTTAAAAATTTCTCTCTTGGGCGTGACATGTGAGTTAAGCCATGTCTGCGTCCCCGTCACGTCACTGAACTTACGCTCCAATATTCCATCTTAGTCCTACTCAAATTGAAACCTTTAGACTCCAGGGCCTGCCTCTATACCTTTAGTCTTTCATTAATGCCGCCTCGAGTCTCATCAATCAGAACTATGTCATCCAACATCATACACCATGGCACCTCCCCTTAGATATGGTGTGGCAGTGCGTGCATCGCCAGGGCAAATAAGAATGGGCTGAGTGAAGCTCTTTGGTGTAACCTCATAACCATCAAAAAGCTGTAAGTCGCCTCCCATAGTCCTAAATCGAGTCATAGCTCTATCATACATATCCTTTATCGCCCTAATATAAGCTATCAGCACACATTTCACCTCCAGGTATCTCCAAAGAACATCCCTAGGGAACTTGTCATACGCCTTCTCTAGGTCAATAAACTTCATATGAAAATCTCTCTTCCTATCCATGTACTGTTCCACTAACTTCCTGATATGGTTGATAGCTTCCGAAGTATAACAAGGCAACATGAACCCAAACTGGTTTTCAGATATAAACACCGCCCTCCCTACCCTCCATTCCACCACCCTCTCCCAAACTTTCATGGTATGACTGAGTAAATTGATACGCTTATAGTTGTTACACTTCTGAATTTCACATTTGTTCTTGTAAAACGGAATCATCCTACTCCACCTCCACTCATCTGGAATCTTCTTCATCCTGAAAATAATTTTAAGCATCCTAGTCAACCACTTTAAGCCTACTCTACCAACATACCTTCAAAATTCTACTGAAATCTCATCTGGCCCGGTAGCTTTGCCCCGACTCATCTTACGTATCACTCTCACGACCTCCTCAACCTTAATACACCTACAGTACCTAAAGTCTTGGTGACTCTCAGAGTTCCCCAATTCCCCTAGCATGATGTTTCTGTCCCCCTCTTCATTTAGGAGTTTATGAAAGTACGATTTCCATCATTGCTTAATCTGGGCCTCTTCCATCAATACTCGACCTTCCTCGTCTTTGATGCACCTCACTTGATATAGGTCGCGATCCTTCCTCTATCTCATGTTGGCCAGCTGGAGTAACTCTTTGTCCCCACCTTTTCCCCTAGTTCCTCTTACAACCGACCAAATGCATCAGTCTTAGCCTTTGTGACCTCTAATTTCGCATCCTTCCTAGCTTCCTTATATCTTTCTTTGTTCGCTCTTCTCTGTTCCCTGTCGGTGCTCTCTACTAACTTAAGGTAAGACGCTTTCTTTTCTTCCACTTTACCTTGGACCACGTCATTCCACCACTAGTCGCCTCGGTGCCTGCTAGAGTAACCCTCTGATACCCCTAACACTTCTTTCGCCACCTCCCTTATACAGTTTGCCATCGTCATCCACATAACTCTAGCATCCCCACCACTCTTCCAGGCTCCCATAGACGTTATTAGCCCCCCTCCCCCCAACTCCTACACATTATTCTTAGTTAATACTCCCCACCTGATCCTCGATTGACCCCGTACAAACCTCATCTTCCTCTTTATCAAGATACCAACGTCCATCACTAGGAGCCTATGTTGTGTCGCGAGATTCTCACTCGAGATCACCTTACAATCCTTGCACCATCCCCTATCACACCTCCGGAGGAGGAGATAGTCAATTTGAGTCTTAGCCACCCCACTTCAAAAGTAACCAAATGCTCCTCCCTCTTCAGAAAAATAGAGTTCACGATTACCAACTCAAAAGTTGTAGGAAAATCCATCAGTGAAGTAACCTTTCCGTTCCCATCCCCAAAGTAGAAGCCACCGTGCACCTCGCCATAGCCACCATCACATGAGCCAATATGAAAATTAAAATCCTTTCCTATAAATAACTTCTCCGTAGGCGAGGTACTCCGCACCATCTCATCCAACGCCTCCCAGAAGCACCTTTTAACCTCCTCGTCCAAGCCCGGTTGCGGCGCGTAAGCGCTAATGACATTTAGAGTCCTCCCTCCAACTACTAACTTAAGTTTCATCAATTTGTCATTCACCCGCCTAACCTCTACCACTGGCTCTCTGAGCTCCCTATCCACCAAAATACCAACTTTGTTCTTGCCCTTCACGCCTCCGAAGTGCCACAATTTATACCCGTCTGCATTCCTCGCCTTCAATACTACCCACCTAGTCTCCTGAACACAATCTATATTGACCTTCCTCTTCTGGAGAATCTTCACCAGCTCTATAGACTTACCCGTGAATGTCCCTATTTCCATGATCCAATTCTTAACATACAGGATCCCTTGATCCCCTTACTCTCTTTGGGCCCCCTCCCACCCCCTGACCCTTGCCCTACCCCTCGCCTCGCCACCCGCCCTCCCCGAGGACATGACCTTACTCTTTCAATACAAACCACAACCTCTATACCTACGGAAGTCCAGAAAAAAGACAACGCCAACATAGAACAACAAAGTTCCAAACTCAAAGGGAAAAAATAGTAACTATATGCCCACTACTAGAATTACTAGATTAGTATGAATTACTATAGAACCAAATTAACTAAAATAGGAGACAGAGAAATAGGAGGCGTGAGGTACCAATTCCCGCGAAAAGAACCTGGACTTTCGACTTGGCATACTCCCGATGCTTTGGAATTCGACGTACTACCCTTATTCCTGCCAACCGGTCTACTCTGATGCTTTTACGCGTGCAACTCCTCCTGTCACCAAATAGCCACAAAAATGATACCTGAAAAACACACAAACACCACGGGACCAAGAAAAATAGAGGAGGGCAGGACTGTCACCATCACCACTGGTGACACGTAGATTTGGTGATGGCCCAGTTGAAGTCGTTGGACCAGTCTGGTATCACCAGAGAACAGTGACAACACGGAGAAACGGCGACAGAGAAAAGTATAAAGAATAAGGAGCACCGGGAAAGGTGTTGGGGCTGTAGCCGGAACTAAAAAGAAAAATAAAGAAAGAGCGGCGCCTGCGGTGGGACTGTTGCCGAAAAAATCTGCCGCTAGGATTAAGAAGAGAGAGAACAAAAAAGGGGGAAGAAAGAGAGACGCGCGGAGAGAGAGAATAAGGGGAGAGGAGAGAGAATGGGGTGGTGCTTACACGGTCTGCTCGTCAACGCCGTTGCCGGCGGAAGGGGTTCTCTAGTGACTGTTAAGAAGAAGGAAGTCAGTCTTTAAAACTACTTAGCTCATGATAGAAATTTACTAGGATCCTCATAGTTCTTTTACACGTTTTGAGGCTCTTTTTGGCTTTAAGAAGCAGTAAATAGTCTCTGGATCCTAATTCGCTTCTATTAAAAACTATTTTCATGCTCGGGAATATCTGAACAACCAAGTGAAAAGATAAGCTTCTTATTAATTACCATGATGGATGTGTAGTAATAGAAATCCTTAGATCTACCTCAAAAGTTGTCACAACCCAAAATTCACTAGTCATGATGGCACCTAACCCAACCCGCTAGGTAAAACAATTAACAATAACACAATCAAAATGAGATTAATGAGAAATAAATGATGAAATAACTGAACATTTATACAACAGCCCAAGGACTGGTAGTACAAGTCATGAGCCTTAGACTTAGATTTACAAAAATTAAATTTGAATAATTACAACATGTATTTGGAATGTACATGAACATAATTCGAATCTAAAGCTACCACGAACAAGTGATAGCCATAACTGAAACGTGGGTACATCTTCAATGCCAGCTCCCTGCATACACAACTACATCAACTCCAAGATTTGCACGCAAGCTACAGAAGTGTAGTATGAGTACAACCAACCCCACGTACTCAATAAGTATCCTAACTAACCTCAGCGAGGTAAAAGAAGCAAGAACTATAAATGATAATCACTAACACCTGTACAGTTCATAATTTCAACAAGTATAGAACATATATATGATCAAATCAGGAAATTACAGTTATAACCACTTTAATGCTCATAATTCTTTGTTTTAAAGTGTTCTATTACGTCCACAATCCAGCATATAAAGAAGATATGCAAGTAAATCAGGTAAACAATCAAGGAAATTACAAGTAAAGATGAAATGCAATAACCAAATATCAGTCTGTTATGGCGCACAACCTGGTCCAATAATAGTATCCGGCTCTCCCAGAGCTCACATCAACCAGAAACCTGTCGGTTTCTCAAAAGCCGCATGTACACCATCAAGAGAGAAACATGAGAGGGTGACCCTAGGGGGATAAATTCGTATCTACACACGGCATGAACAACTCATGTGATGCACATAAATTTCACGTGCTAATAATATTAACCGCACGTACAACGCACTTGCTATAATTTCAACATCTGGATCCACATGGATAGCTCACGTGCTACACGGATAACTCACGTGCTTATAATATCAATCTTCACAGACAACTCACGTGTTGCACGGACAACTCACGTGCTGATATCACAATCCGCCTGGCGCGGCCATATGCACAATATCGTAATCCGCCCAGCATGGTTATATGCATAACATCACAATCCACTTGGTGTGGTCACAATCATAACAACACAATTTTCCCGGCGTGGTCACAGACATAACAACACAATCTGCTCGACATGGTCACGGTCCTCTAGTCCAAATCATATCACACATAAGAAAATATACAAGAACACATGTATATGATGAATAGATATCAAATTTCATGCATTAGGACCAGTATAATAACATGCTAAAATGTAGTCATGTGCAAAGTATGCTATCACAACTCAAATTGGTAATTTTATCACAGAAATAGAAATTAAAAAGTTTATTAAGGAAAATGGCCTCTTTGTAACCTCAACATGGCTCAAATAGTTCACAACAATGATACAAATATGAGAAACATTACAGCTTAAAGCTTAACGGTCAACTCTAGGCATATCATAACCTAAGCACTACCCCGTGCATGGATAAATACCCTGGTGCTCGCACATGGGCTTAAACCCCACACATATGCGCACCCATGGCACGTATCTATCACAAATAACTCAAGCAATTAGTGCCTCAATAGAGTTTAGATAGGATACTTACCTTAAGCAAGCCAAATTAACTACTGAGCATGCCAAACAATACTCTATAAGCTCCATCCCACACAAATCGGCCTCCGAACAGCTCAAAACTAGACAAAAGTAACTCAAAAACATCAAATAACCCAATGAAACAAACCCAATCAATAAAGGTCGAATCTTTAATTAGATACTCAAAGTCAATCAATAATTCAAACTCGAGCCCGCACCTCGGAACCCGACAAAACATACAAATTTCGACAACCCATTCAATCATGAGTCCAAACATACTAATTTCACTCAAATCCCACTCTGAATCGATGTTCAAAACTCAAAAAATCACTTTAGGAATGTTTGGATAAGAAACCCCAACTTCTCTTTAAAATTCATAAATCAAATGCCAAAGTCATAGATATAATCATGAAATATAATCAGAATTGAGTAGAAATACCCTAATCGGCTTTTGTGAAAAATCACTTAAGCCCGACCCCTCGCACCTGCAGAAACATTTATGCTTCTGCGACATCACAGGTGCGAGCCTTGTTTTGCTTCTGCGCACAACCCCGCTGCTGCGCCCAAATGATCCGCTCCTGCGCTTCCTTAGTTGCGGCCCAATTTCATATATGCGGTCTCCTGCTCTTAGCTCCATTTTGCGCATATGCATTATGCCTGCCACATCTGTGGCTCCGGACTTCCGCCCAAATTTCCATAGGTGCGGTCACACTAGAGCTTAGCAAAACCAACATTAACCAATAAGTTCCAAAATGATCCGAACCACGTTCAAAACTCGCCCGAGCTGGGACACCGTTCGAACATACCAACAAGTTACAAAACATAACACATACCTAATCAAGGCCTCAAATCACATATAACGACATCGAAAGAATGGGTCGCACCTCAAATCAAACTTAATGAACTTTTAACTTCCAAAACTCGTACCAGAATCATATCTGATCAACTCGGAATGACCTGAAAGTTTTCGCACAAGTTCCAAATGGAATAAATAACCTATTCCAACTCTCGGAATAACAATTTGAACCCGATAACATCGAAGTCAACCCTCAGTCAAACCTATTAATAATTTAAATTTCCAACTTTCGCCAAATAGTGCTGAAACCTTCTAGAGACATCCAAAAGCAAATCCAGACATACATCCAAGTCCAAAATCAACTTCGGACCTAACGGAACCATCAAAATTCCGATCCGAGGTCAAATACACAAAAGTCAAATTTTGTCAATTCTTCCAACTTAAAGCTTCCTAATTGAGAATTATTCTTCAAAATCCGAATCGCCTGAAAACCATAACCGACGATTCACATAAGTCATAATACATCATATGAAGCTACTCAAGACTTCAAACAACTTAAAGGAATGCAAATGCTCGAAACAACCGGTCGAGTCCTTAATTCTCTCCCACTTAAACATACGTTTGTCCTCGAACGTGCCAGGGGTCGTTCCAAAGCCAACAAATCACTGTGTAAACTCACCATGCACATAATTGTGGGTGATCCCACATCACCTCAAACAATTTAAGTCTGATAAATCAACTTAACTGAAGATCCTTACTTCAACCTTAGCCCATAAACCTTAGAATCAAATCTCCAACATCTGGAATCTATTATAAGACCCGTTTCTCACATCTATACACTGTATAAGTCCGAACATGATGTACCAAGTCATAGACATAATCCAAGATGTAATCACATGATATACCACATAATTCAAATACTCATAAAAATAACTTCCGGCCACAATAACTGCTCAATGACAAAGCTGGTACCGGTAACTAACCTCATATCAATTTAAACCTTGTCCAAAACCTTTGAACACTGCAAATGATGAAAGAAACGCACAAAAAATTTTAATCACTCATCATATTAATAAGTAATAGAGCTCTGTCGTCCGACAAGAACCATAGCCAAATTCTAATCTAATTAGTGACATTATTCTTCCAAACATACCGTAATCAAATCTAATAGTACTCATTCCAGGTCCAATGACCCCATCTCATCAAATACACCTACTCCACTAGCATGCCACACTAATACCACCTCGAGCCACATACTGTGTAATCCGTGCACCAAGCAAGCAACAACTCCAATGTAACAAATGATAAAGGAAGAACCAAATGAGAGGATTATTTCGCAAGCTCACGGATACCAACACAAGCACAAAGATATGAACCCATCACCCATGGAGTAACAAAACACATAAAATCAACACAAAGGATCATATCCTAACATAACTCTACTGCTATGGGTGACCCAATCCAAATACCAGTTCACATAACATGCATCGAGCCATGATGCTCGAAATCAAAACCACAATCAAATCAACAACAAACACACAAAGTTCATGACCATAACCATGGGTAAATGAACAACACAATGTACCACAACTCAGAAAGACCATAACTAAGACACATTCAACCATTCAACACCCCAAGAGCCCTATCGCTTAAATTCCCTTACAAGGGTGGATGGATCCGAGATCTTGGCTGATTTGAATTTGATTTACAGGGTTCGAGTTGCCGGTGGGGCATCCCTAGAAAGACTCTTCTGTATGTGGTTTCGGTGCCACGCAGACCAGAAGATTCCGAGTCAGAAGCTGACTGCAGAGAGCAAACAGCTGGAAAGTTTTACTGTAGATATACATGTGTTCTCTTGAGTTAAATTTGTACATATTTCTTCAAAAAAAAGTTGTATACAGTCTAAGCTATCTTTACTAATGGAAACCTTGACTTTCTCAATGTAAATACAATATACTTCTCAAGTTGCAAATGAGAAGTTTGAGTATATGTATACATGTAGCTGTATGCAAAAAAAAAAAAAAAAAATTAAAAAATTGCATCATGTGTGCAAATAGCCAAAATACCACAACCCATCGTAGCATAGAAGAGTAACACATAGAACATATCATAACACGAACAAGCTCAACTCTAGCTGAATGACACACCTCTCAACAATAACAGTGCTGAGTCAACAAATTCGACCCGGTGTAGGGTACACATCCTCATTAGACCTACCAATGGGCCCCCAAATCAACTCTGAAAATCCCCAAATGGATAAACAACCCTCCAAAAGTCTACAATAACATAACTATGACACATACTACTAGTCATCTCACTCTGGTCATACCTTCATAGTCTGTAACCAAGGAACAATCTTCCTCTAAGAACTCCCAGTCTCCAAACCCCTAGAATACCATAATCACCATATCCAATCGCAACTCGACCACTCAAGTGACTAACACCTCCCTCATACGCAATCTTCTCACAAAATACTTATGTAATTATTTCGTGCCACATAGAAAAATCTGAACATTAGTAGTTGATCAACCAGGCGAGTACCGTAGTACCAATGAATCATCTGTAAGCCAAAACAAAGTGCGCTTTCTAAAATGCGCACCTTTCTTAGGTAATACCAAGTAGTAATAGCATTCATCTAAACAGATGAGACTGTCCATGCTGACTAAAATTTATGACCTTCCTTTCAAAACTGAACCATAACCTTGTACATGCAAACCTCAATCCCATTATACACACCGCATCTATCATGACATCATATGAAAACACGAGAACCCCATTATCAACTCCAAATCACAAGAAGGATACATACCCCATCCGCCATAAGATTTCCAGTTGATCCCATCCAAGAGAAAATCGCAACATGCAACACATTCCTCAGACCGGTAGAAAATACCTATCTCAAGTTGTGGTAGAAATCATCGAGAACTCTTCGAAAATCATTAGCGCTAGACCAAGCCATCAAAATCGAATCGCCTACCTCAACCAAGTCACTCAGGTCGTCAAACTCACGGGTATTTCCTCAAAACACCGACATAGCCTTACCACACATAAGAACCCAAAGAATCGATCATATCCATTATCGTGCTGATCCAACATGCTACCAAACTATCCTATTTCTCTGAGTTCCTTCCAAAAATCCTTAAAGTTAACACTTCTCCCTGCTAGAACACCACAATCCTTACCCAAAGATCACCAGAAGAGATCCTAGCGTGAAACCACATCATCCTAAAACCTATAAGCCACCATATTCCCTTTTAAGCACTCAAAATACTGGATTCGAGACACTCACTCGAAAATGACCTTATGTGAATCTAAAGTTGTTTCTTTAATCTCTCAAATGCTAAAATGTAAAATTTATAATAATACAGAAATATCAGAAGTCTCGACATCATCCAATGTGAATCTCAGATCTTAGCCATATACAGTCCAAGGAAATTCTCAAATTCCACATATTAATCTTGAACTCATTAAAATCATTCTCGAGAATCATCCACCCTATTCTAATCTCAATTGCACTGCCCAAAATAGACGAATGATTTGTGCTTCATTATCACACCCACACCCAAAAAAGTAACCTTATCTTAACACAACCGAGTAAATACCTACTCCATGCACACTACATCATTCACGAATGACCAACTCAAACCATTCAATGATTTTCATATATCCATAAAGTGTAATACATCATGTATCCAAAAATTTCCTTACTCGAGCCATCCTCGATCTCAACCTCTGCAAGTCATAACTGGTCCACGAACATGTCTTAGATTGTAACCAATACAACACATAACTATGCAATCTGATCGTCGATAGCAGGCTCCCCCACTTGGCTCGAAGCCGTAGAACAAAACATTTGATAACCCACAATACCTTTGCTTCACAAATTCCATGATCTCGCACCAAAATTCAGCTAAATCCTTCATCAACTCATATAGCACCATTAATAAAATACCTCAACTCACCCGCTAAGCGCATATCCATCCTCATGACAATCAAGCCAACTTCCTTAAGCAATCCAAACTCAAATTGCAACACATTTATAAACCAATAATAGAGAGAAACTACCCACACAAACAACATAAGGATCACATATTCGTAGACCACCCCGCAGGAGATAACCCACTTGCTTAGCCTCAAACTGCATATCTCTATGCCCTTCCATGGACAAAACCACTATGCAATCACTAAGTCTCCCTGACTATAAGCTCGTAAACAAAACATGAGAATCTACTTCATCCTGCACATGAACAAAATTAATGGTCCCTCAACACGCTCATAACTCGAGACTGTACCTCACATTAAGACAGAAATCAAGCATCCATAGTCCTTTTCACATCCCAAGCAAACTCTTCTTTTCGCATACAAGCCATTTGAACACAACCCTCGGTCACATCGTACTCGTCATATAGCCATACAACCACTTACCGAGCCATAAATCCCGCTCCTAAGGATACAAGAGGACATATAAGCCTAAAATCACATGCTCGCACAACTGGAACCACTGAGCCCAAGCTACGGTCAAAACCCGGTCTCAAATCCTCCAGACTATCCAATCACCAAAATATAGCAAACACATCTCTTACCTCATCCATGGAATCTCAAGACGTCGATGCACAACCAATAACTAGCACTCACATAACATACGAGTGAGTGGAAGAAATTCAAAGAGATACACTTCAAGCTGAATCAATGTCGCACGACAAGGAATGAAATATGAGAAGTTTATCCTAAATGCCCTATAGAGTCTCGAAGATAGGTATGGACGTCATCACACTGATCCGCAAGACACTACTAGACATTTGCTCATGACTCGTACAATTTATGAACCTAGGGCTCTGATACCAACTTGTCACGACCCAAAATCCAACTAGTCATGATGGAACCTAACCCAACCCGCTAGGTAATCCAATTAATAATAACACAATCCAAATGAGATTAATGAGAAATAAATGATGAAATAACTAATTTTTATACAACAACCCGAGGACTGGTAGTACAATTCATGAGCCGCTAAGACTTAGATTGATAAAAACCGAATAAGAATAATTACAAAATCTGTTTGGAAAGTACATGAACAAAATTCGAATCTAAAGTTACCAAGGACAAGTGATAGCCATAACTGAAATGCGAGTACATCTTCAATGCCAGCTCCCGCCATACACAGCGGCATCAATTCCAAGATATGCACGCAAGGTGCAGAAGTGTAGTATGAGTACAATCAACCCCATATTCTCAATATGTATCCTAACTAACCTCCATGAGGTAAAAGAAACAAAATCTAAAAATGATACTGATTAACACCTGTACAGTTCATAATTTCAACAAGTATAGAACATATATAAGATCAAATCAGGAAATCTCAAGTATAACCACTTTGATGCTCACAATTCTTTGTTTTAAAGTGTTCTACTCAATCGACTATCCAGCATATAATGAATATATGCAAGTAAATTAGGTAAACAATCAAGGAAATTTCAAGTAAAGATGAAATGCAATAATCAAATACCAGTCCATTGCGATGCATAACCCGATCAAATAATAGTAACCAGCTCTCCCAGAGCTCACATCAAACAGAAACCCATCGGTTTCTCACAATCCTTATGTACATCATCAAGAGAGAAACATGAGAGGGTGACCCTAAGGGGATGGATCTGTATCCACACGTTGCACGGACAACTCACGTCCTGCACAGATAAGTCATGTGCTAATAATATCAATCGCACAGAAAACTCACGTATTGCACTGACAACTCACATCTATAATATCAATATCTGGATCCGTACAGACAACTCATGTGTTGCACGGATAATTCACGTGCTAATAATATCAATCTGCACGACAACTCACGTGCTGCAAAGATAACTCACACGGTGATATCATAATCTTCTTGACCTGGTCACATGAACCATATCATAATCCGCTCAGCATGGTCACACGCATGACAATTCAATTCGCCCGGCGTGGTCATAGTCATAGCTACACAATCCACCCGATATGGTCACAAGCATAACACCACCCGATGTGATCATAGGCCTCCAGTACAAATCAACAATAAGAACAACAACAACAACCCAGTGAGACCCCACAGGTGGGGTCTGGGTAGGGTAGTGTGTAGGCATACCTTACCCCTACTACGGAGGAGTAGAGAGGGTGTTTCTGGTAGACCCTTGGCACAAGAAGGAAAAAGACAATTCATCAGTAACAGTAAAGGAGTCCATAAATATAACACCAGCTATGCAATAACTAGAAAATAACGAGCAAATTACTAACACTAAGAAGTAACAAAGGCACAGTACTATAGACGCAAGGAACTAATATGAACACAAAGGGACACTAAACATACTACAACTTAACCTACGACCCTAATGAAGTATTAAGAACACGACTGGAGCCTCTAGCAGCCTAGAACAAAACACTATCATACTAGCCTCCTATCTCCTAACCTACAACCCTAGTGCTCGACCTCTACAACTTCCTATCAAGGGTCATGTCCTCAGAAATCTGCATCCGCACCATGTCCTGCCTGATCACCTCTCCCAATATTTCTTAGGCCGCCCTCTACCTCTTCTCATACCCGACAAGGCCAGGCGTTCATACCTCCTTACCGATGCTTCCAGGCTTCTCCTCTTCAAGTGCTCGAACCATCTAAGCCTAGCTTCCCGCATCTTGTCTTCCATGGGAGCCACGCCCACCTTCACCCGGATATCTTCATTCCTAATCTTATCCAGCCTAGTGTGCCCGCACATCCATATCAGCATCATCATCTCTGCAACTTTAATCTTGGACCAATACAACTTTCATCCTCCAGTCCAAATCACATCACACAAAAGCAAATATACAAGAACACATGTATACGACGAATAAAACAGCACATTTCATGATCTTGGAGCGATATAATAACATGATAAAGTGTAGACATGTGCAAAGTGTGCTATCACAACTTAAATTGGTAATTTATCAAATAAAAAAAGCAATTACCAAGTTTATTATGGGAAATGGCCTCTTCGTAACCTCAAACATGACTCAAATAGTTCACAACAATGATACAAATATGAGAAACATTATAGCTTAAAGTGTGATAGTCAACTCTAGGCATATCATAACCTAAGCACTACCCCGTTCATGGATAAATGTCGCGGTGCTCATACATGGGCTCAAACCCCATATGTATGCGCACCCATAACACGTCGCTATCACAAATAACTCAGGAAACTAGTACCTCAATCAAGTTTAGATAGGATACTTACCGTAAGCAAGCGAAATCAACTACCGAGAAAGCCAAACAATACTCTATAAGTTCCATCCCACACAAATCGACCTCCGAACGACTCAAAACTAGTCAGAAGTAACCCAAAAATATCAAATAATGCCCAATGAAACAATCTCAATTGATAAATGTTGAATTTTTAATCAAATACTCAAAGTCAACCAAAATGTCAAACCCAAGCTCGTATGTCGGAACCCGACAAAACTTATAAATTCCGATAACCTGTTCAATTACAAGTCCAACGATACTAAGTTCACTTAAATCCAACTCCGAATCGATGTTCAAAACTTAAAAATTCACTTTAGAAAAGTTTCGACAAAAATCCCCTATTTCTCTTTCAAATTCATCAATGAAATGCTAAATCGTAGGTAGAATCCTGAAATATAATCAAAACCGAGTAGAAAATATATACCACAATCTATGCGGTGATAATCCTCTCCAAAATCACCCAAAATCGAGCTCTAAATCCCAAAATATGATACAATGAACCAACCGTCGAATATAAATACAATCTACCCAGCATTTTCACATCTGCGAGCAAAATGCCGCACCTGGGCGTCGCTTTTGCGACCAAATCGCTGCTTCTGTGGAAAATCACTTAAGCCCGGCCCTTCGCACCAGCATAAACATTTTTGCTTCTGCGACATTGCAAGTACGAGCCTTGTTCCGCTCCTGCACACAGCCCCGCTTCTGCATTTCCGCAGACGCGACCCAATTCCGCATCTGTGATCTCCTGCTCCATCTCCATTTTGTGCATTTGCACTATGCCTGCCGCATCTGCGCCCAAATTTCTGCAGGTGCGGTCACACCAGAACTTAGCCAAAACCAACATTAACCAATAAGTTCCAAAATGATCTGAACCACGTCCGAAACTTTCTCGAGCCCCTTGGGACCCCTTCTACATATACCAACAAGTTCCAAAACATAACACGGACCTACTCAAGGTCCCAAATCATACATAACGACCTCGAAACAACAGATTTCACCTCAAATCAAACTTAATATAATTTTAAACTTTCAACTTCCAAAACTCATGCCGAATCATATCAAATCAACTCAGAATGACCTCAAAATTTTCACAGATGTTCCAAATGGCCTAGTGAAATTATTTCAACTCTCGGAACAACAATCTAAACTCGATAACATCGAATGCAACCCTCAGTCAAACTTATGAACATTCCAAACCTTTAAATTCCCAACTTTCGCTAAATAGTGCTGAAACCTTCTAGAGATATCCAAAAGCAAATCCAGTCATACGCCCAAGTCCAAAATCATCACCCGGACACAACGGAACAATCAAAAACTTCGATCCGAGGTCAAATACACAAAAGCCAAACTTCGTCAACTCTTTCAACTTAAAGCTTCCTAGTTTAGAATCATTCTTCAAAATCAATCCTGAATCACCTGAAAACAAAAACCGATGATTCACACAAGTCATAATACATCATATGAAGCTACTCAAGACTTCGAACAACTTAACATAATGCAAATGTTCAAAGCGACTACTCGGGTCGTTACAAAAGTATAAAATATAGATCCTTATTCCAAAATTAAGTAACAAAACTTGTAAAAATCATGTATTAATTCATAATAACAATAAAGGTGACAAATCAAAAAAGGAAAATAGTTTTAAAGAGAAAAAAGAATATAGGAAAACACTTTCCCAAGTGATCATCTGTTTCAATTTCAAAATTCAGTGTTCGTGCTGCATCATTCAACAATCTAGTATATTGTTGACATGTTTTATATGATTTTACCAATAATTATCCTTATATTAATTTTTCCAAAATTTTTACAATAGTATTTGGTGGGATGTGCTAGGTCAAGACTGTAGTGCAACACCAAGGTGACACCTGAAATCCCCCGACAGCAAGCTACTGTTTTACCCCTTGAAAAATTACGTTAACATTATGGGATCTCAATGAAACAAGATTAGAGTTTAAACTGATAAGAATATATGAGTCATCTCCTTTGTACTAGGTTCCGTTCTATCTTTTCAAGTGGTAAATGACAAGTTATTTCTCTTCGTACCAATTCTTAATATGAAAAGCAGAATTTTCAATAGAAAAAACCAATTGTTTTCTCCATGTTTATAAGCCATTTTGCCACTGCATCACACTAAAGTTACCACCTATTTGAGAGAAATGTCACTCCAAACACTGAACATACAAGTATAATGGTGTTAATGTTATTGTTAACCTGTAAAACGCTACAATTAAATTTGTAACGTGATTTTTAGACGTGTGAATTAATTTGATCCAAGAATATAAAATAATTAAGAACATAAATTAATTAATTAAATAAGCATGAGCTTCTCCAAAATCAAGAATAAGAACAGTGTATATAGGAAAATGAAAGAATATTGTAGATAGAATAATAGTAAGTTTAGCCTATTTTGCGTACAGATATTTCGTGGCTACAACGAGTACAAATTCTTCTATTTATAACTCAATTCAGGGAGATAAGGTCCCCAAATCAAGATCTTATTTAATATGAATAAAAACTTCGTTTGATGGTTGCATAACGATTGAGTATAAATGCAAAGATTTTTTATAACCACTGTTCATTGAACGTTGCCATTTTCGACCGATATCTTCTTTTTAAACTTTCGTCCCTGATTCTAGCATCTTCAGAACTCACTCATTACCGGTCACATGTTCGTAACCGGTGCCAGCTATTTGCTGACTCATATCCTATTTGTCTTCACTGCCACATGTCAGCTCGGCGAGAATCTACCTGTCATTCATCAATTTTACCCCATACAGATAGTCCCCTGCTTTTTAGTAACTAAAGTTTATGTTACCGGGATATAGATAAGGCATTTTTTGTTGGCGGGAAAGTTCCTGAGCGATTTTGACACTTGAAAGGATACACGCCTCTTTGCATTTAATGAACCGGACACGTGTTACATCGTGATTCGGTAAATACTTTCACATGTTACCTAGGTTAATGATAGCCTTGTATTATGTCGTTTATAAACTTCTCCACTTCTTATTATTTTTACCTTTCACCTTTACCAATTCTTTTTCTTCGAATTTCCTTAGAGCTTTTCTGCAAACCTCTTCCTTAGTGAAAATTTCATATTCACATTCTCTATCACTATATCTTATACTACCTTCTTCCCTGGTAACTCGGGCATTTACATCGGTGGTGGCCCTTCCAAAAATAATAAAATTAAGGAAGTCGATGCCGGTCCTCCTATTACTAGCATAATCATCCCCTCTTAACTAAATTCTGAGATGGATCTTTAAGTTCAACAGGAACCCCCTAACCTTAAAAATAATATAAACATACCCTTCAGTAAATCTCCTTCTTCCATTCGTCCTGCTAGTATCCCTACTGGGAAAAGAAGATTGTGGCTGGAACATTATTGAGGTTTTAGCCCATAATAAAGTGGAAAGGATCACCTTCAGCAGACCAGGGTACATCTATCCTATCATTTTAGAGTTTTCCCACAACTACCAAGTTTGCTTGCCTCAGGTAGGTCCGTCAATATGACGAACGCTAGTTTGACTTCGGTCTCTGTACTCCCGGGCCGGTGAAACCCTCACTCTTGCACAACTTATCAACCTTTACGTCCCAATGATTTTCCGTGAAGGCATGATCAAACTCAGCAAATGTGCTTATCATGCCATCGTCACTAGTGTTGATGGCTATAATGATCGTGGTTGGATGGAGAGTTTCGTTGTCATTTCTACCGGGAACATTCTACGGCGACAAACCGCATATCCATGAATCTTGGAACATCACTCATAAGTTTTTGAATATCCATTTTTTCACTCCATTAATGAAGATTCTCTCTTTTTCTAGATTTCCCTTAAAGAAAATTCTCTCTTTTTCTAACTTTCCCTTCTCTCATTTCAGCTACGCGATGGGTTCCTCCAATGGTTCTGAACCTGTCCCAACGGGTACAAAAACTTTTAGATATTTCCACACCGGACTCCCATAAGTGTTACATCCAGCATTTTTGTATGTTAAAGTTTTATCTTAAGTTAATTGACGTAGACTCGGGGATGAGATTTTCTTGAGATTATAAGCATTATGTTATTTCAAATAAGTGATGAGTAAATTCGTGAAGGTGAGAGGGGAAGCAAGTAAAAAAATGAGTTTCGTCGAAGCGTGGCAATTTGGAATAAAATACGGTCCGAGTTATAATACCCGGTATTTATGGACTAGTGTCGTTCCAGGTACCACATGACCATGATAGTATGATGTATAAAGTATGTTCAAATGAGTTGTATTTTATGTAATTTGAGATAATTCTTAGTTATATGGATAATTGGTTAGTTATTGGGTAATAGGATACTACCCAATTAATTAAAAAATTTATGGGATAAAGATAGAAATAACCCCAATGTGGCAGCCCCCTTATCCAATTTGAGTGAGTCATTAGCTATTGCTTAAATGTCACATTTGAGCATTTAGGAAGCTTAGTCGTCACCTTAGTGGGGCCCACACCCCCTAAGGTATGAGACTTTAGTTCCTTAAGAGATTACTGTTGCTAAAAGCATACAACTCCATATAATTTATACGGATGGAATCTTCATATGATATCTATTTCTTCGATCCTGTGCAAAGAAAACATTTTTCATACGAAATTTTAATGCATAATAGCAACGAGATTTTGCGATTCTAAGGGAGTACGGTACAATCTTTTTCGAGAATATCATACGGATTTTTCCCTACTCCGATTCATCATAACGTATTGTAACGATTAACGTGTGTTAGAGGGATTATCAAGAGAATCGGCTCAGGTATGTTAAGGCTATCCCTTCTTTTCTTTTGGCATGATCTATCCGACACAGACGAAACGATAAAATGCACAACTTGCATAAATGATTCTATTCATAGAAGTATTAGAGGTTCCTATGTTCTTCAATTCCCATGTGTCCTATTATTTTATCATCTGTTCATGGGTCTCAGAAAAATACGTAAGTTGAAAATTTTTATTTCATATATTAATCAGAGGCATAATGGACTTATGACACTCCGAAAGATTTTATTGACATAGTTCTCATGCATTGCATACATGTGCATTGACAATTGACCAGATGGCGTTATATACGCGTATATATTTATATTATATATATGGGATATGGAAAAAGGTTATGGCGTTCTATACGCACCACCACCTGATCAGCTGGTATACATTGATGATTTTTCCCACAGTGGTCGAAATGATATGATGGGATGCCCTCATAGGCCTGATAATATTATGAAACGTGTACCTATGCACGACATGACATTCATACGCATATGCATGAAACTATAATTATTTCATGATTTACATAGTTATCCAGACTTACAGGTTGAGTCATTTACTCTATATTTCTTCCATGTCTGTTATGTACTTATTTATGTGCTTTACATACTCGGTACATTATTCGTAATGACGTCCATTTTTCCTGGGGACCCTTCATTTCATGCCCGCGGGTCCCGATAGACAGGTCGAGATCCCTCTAAGTAGGCTATTAGCTTCGCGGAAGATGTTGGTGCGCTCCATTTGCTTTAGAGTTGCTTGTTTGGTTAGTATGATTTAGACTTATATTGTTTGGTATGGCGGACCTCTGTCCCGACCTTTATGAAAATTATGTATTCTTAGAGGCTTGTAGAAAGATGTCATGTACGTAAAAGATTGTATGGTTTTGTCGGCCTATGTTCAGTATACGAGTGGTTATTTTGGTCTTATAGGCCTGTATGTCTTATGTATAAGTTGGTATCATATGTTGTATTTTACTTATCTTACGACAGCCTCTCCGGTTCATTTATCTATGATAGTATGATATGAAAATATACGTTATGTTGGTACTCGATTGAGTAAGGTACCGGGTGCCCGTCGCAGCTCATCAGTTTGGGTCCTGACAAAAGTGGTATCAGAGCAGTTCTGTCCTAAGGAGTCTACAAGTCGTGTCTGGTTGAGTCTTGTTTATGGGTGTGTTTTGCACCACACTTATAAGTAGGAGGACACAAGACATTTATGATTGTCACTCTTTCTTCTTATTCTAGATCGTATGGTAGAGCTCAGTTGTAAGAACTTAATTTCCTAAAATCTATCTTATTCGGAATACAACGATGCCTACATTCAGAAAGACGGTCGGTTAGAGATATGGTTGTGGAAGTGTTGAAGTCAGAGGAACTCGATTTTGCATCATGCTTATGATGAGTAACTCTGAGGTCTTCAGCAGACAATGCGTGTACTAAAATGTGTAAGGTTCTTGATAAGGATTTTTAAGGAAAGAATATGTATCCACTCTTACGGTCAAAAATAGTAACATAATCGGAAGGTAGACACAAGTTTTAGCAAGTAAATGAAGCAAGGTGAAGACGGGTACGAGGTACCCAGTTAATAAATATTATCATTATTTACCATTCAGGAAGGGAGATATAAGCATTTTGAGTTACCTTCAACAGTGACAAATGTACGTACAATCGGCCACACCGATCTCAGTTATGCCTATTGGAGCTAACAAATATAGTTTAAGAGAAGGAAGGGTTATCAGGATCCGGCTGGGGTTAGAGTAACCCAAAATAGTGGATGGATTGGTAGAGTTAGTTGACATTTACGAAGGATAGTGCAAACGTGGTAAGGGATCTCCTTGTGAGACACCTAGATGGTGCACTCTAAAATAGTACATCTAGATATAAGTGCTACAAAGATAGGCAGTGGAAGCTTGGAAAGAATAAATATTATCTTATTATGACTTCCGTCCCTATTAGAGATAATGCTAGGCAACTCGAAGAGCCACTGGATGGAGTAAAGGGGAGCTAAAAGCAAAAGAATATCTTGTTGAAGTTTTCAGTATAAAGTGATAGACAAAAATGTTAGCAGGAAATAAGAAGAGAACTAATGAAGAGTTAAGAGTAAGATGTGATACATGGATGACAACGGTAGGTCAAAAAGATGACCGTATTACAGAGTCAATAGTCAAGTGAAGGAAAAGACGAGAGGTGACAAGCCTTGAGACAACAAAAGAATATAGGCCATAAAGCCATATCCTCACTTCGAGAAATAAGTTCGTGACTCCAACGCAACTACCGGAAGGAGAAGTTAGACCCCAGAATAATTGAAATCAGTATGGGCTGGTGAACACGATAAACTAAACGTGAATTAGGGACTGAGCTTTTGGATAATAGTCGGCATCATGAGAGTTTCAGATTTCGTTCCAGCGATAATAGAATAGACAACAGAAGAAGATTCATGAGAAATTCAAAGAATGGTAATTCAGGAAGACGCTTCCCTAAATCAAGCAATGTGAGCAAAGTTAAGCTTAAGGGACTATGTGAGCCAGTTACACTAAGTGCCACCCTCGCGAGTAAGGAATTTCGTTATCCTTGGTACAGAAGGATTACTGCAAGGAGATTAAGGGTCATCGATAATGTGAGAAGACGCCAATGATGAGGAGGTAAAACATCTATAGGTAGATCCTTGTGGATCCAAGTCTTAGTACTCCCCTAAAGGGGGGAATATAAAGTGATGTGGCATTAAGTCAGAATTAAGTGGTTCTAGTGACTATGGAATGGTAAAGGAAGAATGCGATAAAAATGAAAAAGGAATGAGATTGCACTTACCCAAATCCTATAGATATGCTACGATTCCAGAATATTATGCAAGCATGGCGTCAAGGAAAGGAAATAAGGGTTCCTGCACGGAATGTTATTGATAAATAAGGAGCTAGTGCGAGAGGTAAGTTAGACAAAGGAAATAACCCAAGAAAGATTACGCGGAATATTGATATAAGAATGGGCCAATGAGTAGTTAGTAGTTGATTTAGGAAGAGCCTAGTTATGGCTAGACAAGAGGTTACAGACGAATCAACATATCGTGCAAGATAAACATAGTAAAAATCCAATATAGTGAATTCAGCCTCGCAGTAATGTCATTGTAATACTTGAGATATGTTCAGATAGGAGTCGGGGTAGTTAAAGATACCGTATGAATGTTACGGGAATAAAAGAGATTTCCACTGGGAAGACAGTCAAAATATCAGTTTAGAAGCAACCCTACAAGCACAAGGGTATGGAGGTAAGAAACTACGGATAATTATAGGCAAGGAAGGACATCAAAAGGTCCGTAATAAGCTCACAGCTTTACAAGAGTCAAGGGTTCTCCCTAAGGACTACAATGAAAGACTAGTTGAGAAAATAAGGAAGAAGGCTTCAACCTAAGCACAACGACCTAAAGAGGAAATGGTCATGTAACAACAATCTAAAAACAACATTATAAGCACTCCAAAGGAAAGTGGCACCTATCGTGGCTAATGAACGGGAGGTAAAATTAAAAATAATATTCGATATCATATGAGTTCCACGAAGACTCTGGCATGCATGGAAATTAAGATAAGCTAAGTATGCACGCAACAAGGGGCAGAAAGCCAGGAAAAGTAATAGTTTACGTTAAATAAAGATAAGAAGGAATGAAAGAATTATTCAATCAATGATCCGAGTTGGTGACGTTATGAACACACTTAAGAGTTCGAAGTTTTATACCTGCAGCATATACAGCCGTAGAAGATTTTGGTATACGTTAAAAGAAAGAATTGAGCCTAGGTCATAGATGAAGGATTGAATTGTTAAAGGGTTGTATTATGAATATCCCCCAGCACCTATGGAAGGCTAAAGTAATAACTAATACCAGGAGCCACAGATCGGAAGATAGCTTAAACCTACATAAACACTGATCAGAAAGAAGAGGAAACTAAAGAATTACATCGACTAAGTAAAATAGGAGAGGACCAAGAGAATTATAGACTCCAGGATCACTCTTAAATAGCAGAGGTGTAAGAGAGATAGTACATTAGCCATATTTTATAACGGCTCTAGGATGAACCAACTGAAAAGTACCCGCCTCATAAGAAGTCAGTATGAAGCTCCCACCGGATTGTGTATGCACTAAAGTTGCAAGTATTGTAATAAAGCTTCAGATTGTGGAGATAACGTATACCTATATGGAAGGGAGGTTATGAAAGAGATAGAAGAATGTGAGGCAATATTCTAAGGTAAGTAAAAAGGTGAACAACGTACAAGATACTTAAATGCAGAAGGTTATGAATAGTCCATACTGCGGATAAGGGGCTAGAAACGCGGGGATTCAGTATCCAGGAATGATAGCAACATCGTCAGTGGAATACCTTCATGGTTTCTAAGTACCGAAAGGTCTAATTAGAGAGTGAAAAGAAGATCTACAGACGATGTGATGTCTCAATGTTCCAGAAAAGCATAAGGAAATTGGTCGCAAGCTATAGTATGATAGAACAGAAAGGTTTTAGAAAGACAGGAGTAAGGATAAGAAATGGGCAAGTGAGAAGATGACGAAAATGGATAAGTCCTCGGGATTAAGCCCGTGAAAACAAGGGAGCTGATGGTTCCTCTAAGTTATATAAAGCTCAGTATAGCCTGAATGAACTCAAAGGAGTTTAAGACTGGTAGCATTTAGATAAGATGAAATGCTGCCCTGGTAGTAGAATGATGGTGTGATTGTGGTAGATAAAGGATGACGTTTGAGCCTTCAATTCAGTAATGACTTAAAAAGAATTTCATGAATTGTAAGGGACTAAAATACCCATATAAGGTGAGTCACATTGGGATGCTATAAAGTAAGGTTATGGAAGTATAGTATCACCTTTAGGTGGATCAATCTAATTACTCCAGATGTCCCAGATGAGACACGAGCCCTAGCGGCGGTGTTACATAAGAGATCAAGTTATCAATGGTAAATGATGGATCAACATTAAGGTGAATCAACAATAAATGGATAAAAGTTCAACAATATGAGATGAGATTAGACCATCAGTCTTAAGGATAAGCAACGAGAGTAACCCGGAGTTGATTGCAGACCTCGGTAACGATAAATCGAAGTAAGATTATGGAATAATATGACCTACGTAGATGCAGTAAAGTCATACGAATGGATAACCAGGTCTATAAAATAAGATATAGCAATATGTTCAAGTTCTACAAAGTACCGAGCGAAGAACTTCAATATACCTATAGATGCCCAGAGAGACATCTTATTAAGCTATGTATATGTTTACAAAGTAAGGCATAGAGATTGGCTAAAGGTTGGAGGAAAAAAGGAGAGAAGAGTCGCATAGGCACACATACAAGGTCAGTATCGTAGATGCTACAAGATAGAAGGTAGCAACAATTACGAGATTGAAAGGATTTCGATCACAAGTCATGGTAAGGGAAAGAGGCCTAAAGGGGGAATACCCTGGCCTTTGGATTTATTCACAGGACAATTGCCTAGATGGAAAGGAGATAACTAAAGTATTTGCAAGAGCCATAGGTTATGAAAATGATAAGTGCATCAGTCAATATTCAAGGACGAATGTTCCAAAGGGGAAAATGATGTTACATCCCGCATTTTTGTATGTTAAAGTTTTGTCTTAAGCTAATTGACGTAGACTCGGGGATGAGATTTTCTTGAGATTATAAGCATTATGCTATTTCAAACAAGTGATGAGTAAATTCGTGAAGGTGAGAGAGGAAGAAAGTCAAAAAAATGAGTTTCGTCAAAGCGTGGCAATTTGGAATAAAATACGGTCCGAGCTATAATACCCGGTATTTATGGACTAGTGCCATGCAAGGTACCACATGACCATGATGGTATGGTGTATAAAGTGTGTTCAAATGAGTAGTATTTTAAGTAATTTGAGATAATTCTTAATTATGTGAGTAATTGGTTAATTATTGGGTAATGGGATATTACCTAATTAATTAAAAAATTATTGGATAAAGATAGAAATAACCCCAATGTGGCAGCACCCTTATCCCATTTGAATGAGTCATTAGATATTGCTTAAATGTCACATTTTGAGTATTTAGGAGGCTTAATCATCACCTTAGTGGGGCCCACACCCCCTAAGGTATAAGACATTAGTTCCTTAAGAGATAGATTCAAAATTCATTGAGGTACTGTCATACTGTTGCTAAAAGCATACAACTCCATATAATTCATATGGATGGAACCTTCATATGATATCTATTTCTTCGATCCTGTGCAAAAAAAAAATTTCATACGAAATTATAATGTGTAATAGCAACGAGATTTTGCGATTCTAAGGGAGTACAGTACAATCTTTCCCAAGAATATCATACGGATTTTCCCTACTCCGATCCGTCATAACGTGTTGTCGCGATTGACGTGTGTTAGAGGGATTGTCAAGAGAATCAGCTCAGGTATGTTAAGGCTATCCCTTATTTTATTTTGGCATGATCTATATGACACAGACGAAACGATAAAATGCACAACTTCCATAAATGATTCTATTCATAGAAGTATTAGAGGTGCCTATGTTCTTGAATTCCCATGTGTCCTATTATTTTATCATCTGTTCATGGGTCTCAGAAATATACGTAAGTTGAAAATTTTTATTTCATGATATTAAGCAGAGGCATAATGGCCTTATGACACTCCGAAAGATTTTATTGACGTACTTCTCATGCATTGCATACATGTACATTGACCAATGACCAAATGGCGTTATATACGTGTATATATGTATATTATATATACGGGATATGGGAAAAGGTTATGATGTCCACTTGATCAGCTGGTATACGTTGATGATTTTGCCCACAGTGGCCGAAATGATATGATGGGATGCCCTCATAGGCCTGATAATGTTATGAAACATGTACCTATGCACGAAATGACATTCATACGCATATTCATGACACTATAATTATTTCATGAATTACAGAGTTATCCAAACTTACAGGTTGAGTCATTTGCTCTATATTTCTTTCATTTCTGTTATGTACTTATTTATGTGCCTTACATACTCAGTACATTATTCGTATTGACATCCCTTGTCACGGCCTGAAATCCCACCTTCGGGCCGTGATGGCGTCTAACATTGAACTCGCTAGACAAGCCAACGTTACTAGCAAATTCGATTTATTCCTTTACTGCTTAGCATTTTTAAAAAAGACATATAAGAACAATTAGATATGAGAAAGCGGAAGGTAAGAAATTCAACATCTTAAATAATGATTCGTACAAAAATTTCCTTAAACGTCCCCCAAGACTGGTGTCACAAATTCACGAACAGTCTAAGATTTTTACCAAAAACAAAGTCTGAACAAAATAATACAACTGTCTCGGAAGTACAACAGATGACAAAAATAAAGAGGAATGAGGTAGGAGGTGACGCCAAGGCCTGCGGACGCCTGCAGGACTACCTCAGTGTCTCCTGCGGACTGAAGTACACTCCCTCAATCGCTGTCCACCGGGCCCGGTACCGTAATCTGCACAACATAAAGAAGTGCAGGTGTAGCATCAGTACAACAGATCCCATGTACTGAGTAAGTGCCGAGCCTAACCTCGGTGAAGTAGTGACGAGGCTAGGACACAAAAAATAATAACCACCTGTGCAATTCAATAATATATAATAGAAATAACGGCAGAAAGTAAACAGTTAAGTACATGCCAGGGTACAAAGGGGAAAAACACTTATTGAGTAACAGAACATGGCAACCGTCTAGTATCAGAATAACAACAGGGAATAAAAAAGTGCACGACATCATCCTTCGTGCTTTACTCTCATTCTCACCAAGACAAGTGCACGACATCACCCTTCGTGCTTTACTCTCATACTCACCAAAATAAGTGCACGGCATCACCCTTCGTGCTTTACTCTCATTCTCACTAAGACAAGTACACGGCATCACCTTTTGTGCTTTTACCTCACCAATATCGGCACGACATTAATCTTCGTGCTTTTAATATAAAAAATGGCACGGCATCACCCTTCGTGATTTTACCCCACTATATCAGCACGACATTAACCTTCGTGCTTTTAATATGAATAATGGCACGACATCACCGTTCGTGCATTACACTCTTCCTTACCCAACAATAATCAGAACAACAATTTTGCAAGGAAGAACCACAATACAAAACATAATTTACGACATCCATGCAAGGGAACAATAACTGAAATATCACCGTCCCGGCAAGGGACCCAGCTATAACAATCTCACTGAACGTACAACATAACCAAAATAATCCTCAACCGAACAACTAATAAACAATGTTCACAACTCAGTATTTCCAACAATTGAATAATCTCCAAAATAGAAGCTACCTCATAAATACAGTGGATTTCGAAGAAAACACATATACCATAAGATATGAATCATGGGAATGCTTGATAACAAGGTATAGGTACTCGTCACCTCACATATTCCCTCAAGCTAGGGTTAGGCCATACACTTACCTCGATTCCAAGAATCCAAATCAAGCCTCTAGCACTGCTTTCTCTCTCGAATCCAACTCCAATATGATAGTATCTAGACATAATAGACTCAACAATATCAATAATGACTCAATAATTCAACCCCAAAGCCTAAATATGCATTTCCCATCATTCTTTCAAAAATACTAAAATTCGACCCCGTGCCCGCTTGGTCCAAACACGAGGCTCGGACCAAAACCCGATCACCCATACCCCCACGAGTTCAAATATATAATTTGTTTTGAAATCCGACCCCAAATTGAGGTTGAATTACCCAAAATTCCCAAAGCCCAACTCTACCCAAAATCCCTAATTTCTACTTTGATTTTGAGATTTTAGTCCTAGATTCTAGTGATTAGGGAAGGACAGTGGAAGAAATTGGTGTTAGGAACACTTACCCAAATGTATATGGAGGAAAAAATGGCTTGGAGGTCTTCAATGGGGGTTGGAGAAGAACAAAAAGGTGAAGAATGAGAAGAATCCCGTAACAAGTGTTCTGTTTTAGACATATTAAATAACTGGGCGAAAATGCTCTCTGCGATCGCAGAAGAGGGGATGCGATTGCAGAGGAAGACCTGGTTGACACTATGTGATCGCAGGGAAGGTAACGCGGTCGCAGAGCTATGGAGTCCCACCCTATGCGATCGCGGAACAAAGGTCGCGACCGCATTGACCAATCTACCCCCAGACCCCCGACCTACCTAGTACATTATGCGATCGCGGAGTAGACATTGCTATCGCGTAGAGCATCAACGACCCCTCCCAGCCCAGTACTATGCGATCGCGGCTAGGCTTATGCGATCGCATAGAGATACACACCAGACACCAGACAATCAACAAAACACCAGATTTTCCATGTTTTTACACCCCGTTACCTACCCGAAACTCACCCGAGCCCTCGGGTCTCAAAACCTAAAACACACACGACTCCCAAATCATCCTACGGACTTATTCAAGCATTGAAATCACCAAAATATCATCAAACTTCATGAATTAAACCTCAAAACTCATCGAATTTTCTTAAAACTTCATAAGGCTCAATTATTCTGATTTTGATCCGAAACACGTCAAACCAAGCCCGTTTCTTTCCAAATTTTACAGAGAACTCACAAAACACATATCGAACCTGTTCCGAGCTTCGGAACTACAATATGGTCCCGGTAATACAGATTTCACATCAAAGTTCATTTTCAAAAGTCTTTCTTATTTTCAGAAAACAATTTGCTTTAAAAATTTATTTCTCGGGCTTGGGACCTCAGAATTTGATTTCGGGCATATGCCCAGGTCCTATATTTTCCTACGGACTCTCCGGGACCGTCAGATCACGGGTCCGGGTTCGTTTACCAAAAATATTGACCAAAGTCAAATTTATTCCATTAATTATGATAAATTCAACTGTTCAACACATTTCTACATATAGACTTCCCGGCTACGCGCTCGGGCTGTGCATGCACATCGAGGGTGAGATTAACGGAGGCTTTCGGGGCCTCGGAATACCGGTTTTGCTAAATTTACATAAGATGACCTTTTGGTTCATCACATCCCTTTCGCCTGGGGACGCTGCATTTCATGCCCGCTGGTCCCGATAGACAGGTCGAGAGCCCTCCAAGTAGGCTACCAGCTCAGCGGAAGATTTTGGTGCGCTCCATTTGCTTCGGAGTTGCTTGTTTGGTTAGTATGATTTAGACGTGTATTGTTTGGTATGGCGGGACTCTGTCCCGACCTTTATGAAAATTATGTATTTTTAGAGGCTTGTAGACAGATGTCATGTACGTAAAAGATTGTATGGAATTGTCGGCCTATATTCCGTATACGAGTGGTTATTTTGGTCTTATAGGCCCGTATATCTTATGTATAAGTTGGTATCACATGTTGTATTCTACTTATCTCACGGCAACCTCTCTGGTTTAGTTATCTATGATAGTATGATATGAAAAGATACGTTATATTGGTACTTGATTGAATAAGGTATCGGGTGCCCATCGCGGAGCATCGGTTTGGGTCGTGACAATAAGTGGAAAGAAATTTCATGCAAATTCAATTGGAAGGCCAAGAGACATGGTAAGAAATTCCCATTTTCCTCTTTAATCTTCAACATGAAGCTGTATAAATTTGTTGACTTCCTTTCATAATACATAGGCCTTCCGAATGGGTCTTCTGTCTGCCTCGGTGTCGAGGTTTCCCATGACCAAATGGTGGCTCATCAACAAATTCGAGAAGCCATTGACCGGAAAAGGGCTTGTGATGCCGCTCTTGCTTTCGATGAAGGCCCATCTTCCCTGAGTCCACAGCCCAAGGAGAAAAAAAATAAAAAAGAAGACATACATCCAAGGTTGATATTCAGGAGAATCCTTCTATAGAAGAAACCCCAGTTAGACCAGTTGATACGCTCAAATTACACCTATATAAATGATGTAAGGCGGTCGATGTCAAATATAATAACCCAACTAGGTTGGGGTCGAATCCCACAAGGAATAGGTGTGAAAAAATTACATGAGCAGTGTGTAACTTGACTTAAGTCGTAATTCTACTATGTTAGTTTGAAAAGAGTTTTGTAATTGTGATTTATTAAGAAAGGCTATTTTTTATGAGAATTGATTAATTTGATTAAGAAACCAAGGTTGTGTCCCGGATAATAACACCAATTTTGGGGACGTCTTTACTACTAAAAAATAAATGGACACGGTCGCATGTAATATAATATACCCAACTATTAGTCAGAGTTGAATCTCACAGAGAATAATATGTAGACGATTAGGCAATATAAGAGAATTATCACTTATTATGCTAATCCAAACACTTAGAAAGGTTTTCAGAAAATATTTATGTCTAAATGTGAAAATGTAAACTAACATATAAAGCAAGTAAAATGATAAATGGCTACAAGCATGGATACAATAAAAATTTTACACTCAATTAACGATCCAATGTATTTTACGATTTTACAAATATAAGCGAGTTTATGTTAGTTAGCATCAGATATAATTCTATATTAGCTTCTTCCGAAGCCTAACAAGACTTTCTAATTGAATTATCCCTAAAACAATTAAGAGGATTAAGTGCACTAGATTTAGCTACAAGTAGTTCAACCCTATCCCTAGGTAGAATCTACAAAGTGAGGGTTAACGCCTCAAGTTCTTGTTAATTAATCTTTCCCAACCTCAAATTATCTTTTCCAAAATTAATTCGAAGTTAATGGGCGAGTCCTAGGGTTAGCTAATCCCTTTGAAAACATTATAGAACAAGAATAATTAAAGAAACAATATATCACCTCATAATAAATAAAAATCATTCAATACATAAGTACAACAAGATATTTAATCCACACTCTAAATATGAATATTCTATAAACAAGATTCAAATGTTGAAAAAAAATACTACACTCTTAAATATACAATACAAAGCAAGAAAATGAAGAAATGAACATAAATGGGTTAGAAATTCTCAACCAAAAGCTTCAAATCTTCAAGACCCAAGTATGTGTGCAAGAACCCTAGCTCCCAAACTTTTCTTCTCTAGTCAAGAGACTAAAAAATAAGCCAAAGATGTGCCAAAGATCCCTTTTTCAATAGGCTAGGTCGTGTATTAAATAGATTGGGGATAAAAAAAGTGAAATTCCATTTCTTCCTAGATAATGTGCTATGCGATCACGAAAAGAGAACCGCGATCGCGGTGACCAACTTCTGCAAAGCTACACGATCACAGAGCAACATGTGTAGAATATTTGACCTGTGGCGACCAACTTTACTTTTTCGTGATCGCATGACTTCAACCTCGTTCGCTTTGGATTAAACGTTGAACTTACCGATCGCATTGGATTCTCCACGATCGAAAAAAGCATTCATTGGAAGCAGTTAGTTTTTCTTTTTTTAACGCATTTTGACTTGGTTTCTTCCATATCTTCTCTAAGTTACTTGATACCTGAAATATGAAAATAAATCTGAATAAATGCCTTAGTTTCTCAACAAAATCATACAAAAGCCTAAGTATCAAGAAGAGATAAGTTGGTAAAATACAAATTTATCACCAGCCGCAATGTTCCTTGATGAAGAAGAAATTGAGGAATATGATAAAGCAATTTCTCCTTAAAGAAGAAGAAAAACTTCCCCTGCTCAACTGGACGCTAAACCGGAAGTCATTCGAGGACTCATTACAAAAATGGAAATGATTGAAAACATTGAGTCATATTTCCGGGATCTAGTTATTGCTTCCGATTAGATGAGTTCTACCTCTGGTATTTTTCCACCTCTTACTTCAACACCAGCTGCAACACCATCAGCTCATGCCTCACCACCGGCCCCAACTGAACAAATGGAAGATGTTCGTTCCCCTCGGTCGCCCGATCATGGGAACATTGAGAACACTTTTCCGGCACCCATTCGAAACCTCGATGGTAAACATAGTGTCACTCTTTTGGTTTCAAATGAGTGCCACTTACTTTTCAAATCGGTTGGAGTTTCCAACTACTTGAAGCCTGTGGCTTAGAATAAGGACCGATGGAAGATGAAGGCTCTTTCTACGGAATGTTTGATCAATAAAAACATGCACTTTGCTGCTCAGGTATCATCTTACTATATTTCTTCCCTTTTCACTTGCTAAACATTATCCTCAATAACTTTATCTTTAGCTTTTCAGGCTAACCTCCTTGCCTCCGAGGGCTTGCAGAAGCTGATCCAAGCCAAAGAAGAACTTGCTGTCGAGCGAGATCATACTGCTGCTAAACGAATGAACTCGCTAAGCGCCTCCCGAATTTAGAGGACATACTTGCTCAGATGGGCGAGCTTGAAGCCCATTGGAGAAATCTGGGCAAGAAAATATAGTTCATACCCAAGAGGCCACTCAGTCGCATATAGAGCTTGCTGAATTGAAAGTCTAGTGGGCTAAGCTATAGGATGATGTGACTGCGGCAGCAAAACACGAGTTTGCTTCCATGGAATAAATCAACAACCTAGGCTCAAACTTGCGTTCCAAAATCGAAGAAGTTGTTGCGACCAAGGTGAAGAGAGCAAGAATGGAGGAAAGGCTCAAAAGGGTGATGAAGCAAAACCGCGAACACGTGAAGACAAATATTGATATTTCTCGGACTTATGACATTATGATGTCTGAAAATTACTAGGTACTGTCCAAAATCAAAAAGCTTTGAGCCAAACTCCGAGATTAAAAAGACTTTTTCCTCCTTGAGAAAAATTATGTGATTTATCACAAGAGGAGGAAGACTTCGGAGGAGGTCAAAGAAGGCATTTCAAATATAGAAGGCTACATTGTTGAAGCTCTTAAATTGGAGCAACCGCCTTCAAGAACATTCGTGCCTGGCCCCCTGCTTCAAGCTCCTCGAGCACTTGTTATGATTCCTCAAAAACTGAGAAGGAAGCTGAAGAAGAAGATACGAAAAGGATGAAGGTACTGAATCGGATGCGTAACATCCTTCATCTTTAAAAGATGCAGCAAAGACTTTTGATTCTTCAAACTCTGCTGATAAAACCAACAAATGTAATTTTGTTTTTGTAATTATGCCGAAACTTCTATTGAGTTTGGGATTTTGAGAAAAAAGACATCTTTTACTTAACTTTTGTGCAAAGACATCTTTCCAGTGATAAAGTTCGGGAATTGTTTACATCTGTTAACTTTAATACCGAGCATTCATACTTCCGATTTTTATCCTTTAACTATGATGGTTTCATAAGAGAGGGCCCTTATGTTTAGGGCTCTCTTGAAGAGGACGTCACATGTTCATTCTGACACTAGCATTTGAAATTTAACTAACTTTTATATGAAAAAGATCATATCGCATCATTTGGACAAGAAATAAGATAAAAATAAAAGGATTTTGATTTATTCCTTCCATTTCCAAAAGCACATTTACAAGAGAAAAAATTATCTTAAGTAAATAAACTGGCTAACTTGTACTACTTATTTCTACCGAGCTGATCATGCAGTCCGCAGTTTTAATGACACTTTTAATGCTATGATATAAAATAGGCTTCCCCTAGTGTTCAGATGCAAAGTATGAGAATTCAAACATTGATGTTCTTGTTGTTATCAATGGTTGTTCTTTGTAGTATGCTTTATGTTACTGCCTTACTAAAAACCTTGCCAGAAAAATCTAATTGCGACAAAAACTGGTCGAAGGGGAAAAGAATGCAACACATAGTTTCAGTATCATCAAGGATCTTCAACAGTAATTACTTTTAAGGTGATCCACGTTCCAATTGCATGGTAATTTTATTCCATCTTGATTCTCCAACTTATACGAACCTTTATCGATTATAGCTGAAATCCAGTAAGGTGGTATGGTCCTTCCCATGTTGGTCCTACCTTTCCAGCATTCACTTCTCGGGTAATTTGAGTAATCTTTTGCAAAACCAAAACTCTATCTTTGAAATATAGAATATTTGCTTTAGGATTATAGTATCTTTACATCCTTTCCATTTGTGCCACCATCCTCACATATGCTAAATTTCGATGTTCCTCAACTAAATCTAGCTTATAAATTGTGGCACATTGTCACAAGAATTTTTTTTGGTACTCCAAACCGGCAAATGATATTATCCCAAATGAAACCAATCAGTTCTCGCTCTTCAATATTTTGAAAGCACCTGCTTCAACCCATTTAGTGAAATAATTAGTTAAATCTAAAAGAAACTTTACCTGTCGAGAACCCTTAAGGCAAAGGACAACTATATCTACCCTCATTTCATGAATGGCCACGCTGACACCAATAAATGCAGAAACTCTACCAGTTGATGCACTAATTGCACATGGCGCTGACACTTATCACATTTTTGTGCGATGCTTTTGCGTCTTGTTCCTTTTGGGACCAATAATAACCAACCCTTATCAATTTAAGAACCAACAAGTCTGCACCAGAGTGATTTCAACTAACCCCTTAGTGAACTTCTCTCACAATATAATCAGCCTCTTATGTCCCTAAATATTGAGCCAACAGTCCTCGGAAATATCTTCAGTATAACTGACCATCAACAAGGCAATAACGAGCAGCTTTAGTTCGTAGTGCCCAAGAGGATTTAGAATCTTCAGGCAATTTTTCATTCCTAAAATATTCTATAAACTCGTTTCTCCAATCTCAGATTAGGTTGGTCGAGTTAACTTTCCATTACTCATCCACATCCAGGACTGAATGCAATAGGTGAACAACTGCACCAGAATCAGCTCCTTCCATTTTCGTGGACAATCCTAAATTGGCTGACACGTCCGCCTCCAGTGTCTCTTCCCTTGGGATGTGAATTATCGACTACTCCCTGAACTGGAAAAGTAAAACTTGAACTTTATTCAAGTATTGCTGCATGCGCTCTTCTTTGGTATCAAAGATTCCATATATTTTATTCACTACCAACTGGGAATCACATTTTACTTCAATCACCTTGGAGCCTAGTCACCAGGCTAATTCAAGTCCTGCAACCAAAGCGTCATACTTGGCTTCATTTTTAGTCAATAGAATAGTTCTAGTGGCATGTCTTAGGGTCTCTCCCAAAGGAGTGATTAGTACTATCCCAAGACCGGACCCTTTTACGTTGGATGCTCCATTCGTAAATGAAGTCTGTACAGCAGAGACGGTTCCCGATAGCAGAACTTCTTCTTTTGCAGCTAAAGGCATCATTCCCAGACTAAAATCAGCCACAAAGTTGGCCAAAACTTGTGACTTAACAACAGTCCAAAGTTTATATTCTATATCAAATTCACTAATTTCAACTGCCTATTTAGCCAATCGACCTGATAATTTAGGCATATGAAGGACGTTCCTCAAGGTAAAATTCGTCACAACGGCTATTGAGTGACATTGAAAGTAGGGTCTAAGCTTTCGAGAGGCCACTACGAGAGCTAGAGCTAACTTTTCCAAGCGTGGATAATGTGTCTTCTCTCCCGATAGTATTATACTAACATAATTAACAGAAGATTGTGTACCTTCTTCCTCCCAGACCAGGTGTGCATCCAAGGCAACTTCCAATAACCGTAAGTAAATTAATAATTGTTCTCCCTTATTCGGTTTATACATTAGCGGAGGACTGGACAAGTACCTTTTCAAGTCCCTCAACGCTTGCTAGAACTACGGATTCCACGAAAAGTCATTCTTTTTTTTCAAAAGTGAAAAGAAATAATGACATTTTTCCGATGATCTTGATATGAATCTACTAAGGGGTGTCAACCTGCCAGTCAACCTTTGAACTTCATTTATCCTTGTCAGTTGGTCAGTGATATCTTTTATGGCCTTAATCTTGTCTGGATTCACTTCAATTCCTTTTTGAGAAACCAAGAAGCCAAGAAACTTTCCGGACCCAACTTCAAAAGCCCACTTTTCAGGGTTGGGCTTCATGTTGTATTTTCTCAAAATATCAATTGCCTCTTGTAGATGAGTCAAATGATCTCCTCCACTAAGAGGCTTCTCCAACATGTCATCAATATAAACTTTCATGATTTTACAAATTTAACGCTCAAACATCTTATTAACGAGCCACTGATAAGTGGCTCCGACATTCTTAAGCTCAAAAGGCATCACATTATAGCAATAAGTGCCAAAATTTGTGAGAAATAAGGATTTCTCTTGATCCTCCTGGTGCATCCTAATTTGATTATACCCGGAATATGCATCAAGAAAACTTATCAATTCATGCCCGACCGTAGCATCGATCCTTTGGTCAATATTTGGCAAAAAAAAATAATCTTTAGTACATGACTGATCTTTATAATCTATTCACATTCTAAACTTATTATTCTTTTTAGACACAACCACTAGATTAGCTAACCAATTAGGATAATTTAATTCATGAATTGAACCTATATTTAGTAATGGGTTTACCTTCTCTTTAAAAAATATGTTCTTGACCTCAGCTGTCGGCCGTTTCTTTTGCTTTACCATAGGGAAATTAGGGTTCAAACTTAAGTTGTGGACAACCACATTCAGTGGAATACCTATCATATCGACTCAACCCCATTCCCAGGTACACCTTTGTATCTGGGAACTCTGTGAACAAAGTGGTTTGTTCAAGTTCCTATGCAGGCGACTTTGTTGCATTCGCTTCCTCCGGTACCTGGAAGGATCTAGGCACCTAATAGTACTCTGATATCTCCTCCTCCGTATAAACTTCAATCCACTCTAGAAGGGCAGTAGACATCAGTTCTTTTATTTGTTATTTGTTCATTCCTTCTGCCATGCTGTTAGATAAGGTGACTGCATTCATTTCTCTCGTAGCAGGTTGAACACCTGGAATCTTCTTGGTCCCATCCAATGTAAGGAATTTAGGCAATTGATGGTAAGTTGATGACACAACCTTCATTTCATGGATCCATGGTCTTTCAAGGATTACGTTGTAGCCCATATCTCCATCCATAACCTAGAACATGGTGGATTTCATCACTCATTTGGCATGGGTAGGTAACACGATCTCTCCTCATGTCGTTACGCTTGTTAGGTTGAACTCGGCCAGAAACTGTGTTGTTGGAACTATGTTTCCAATTAACTTTGTTTGTTCTAAAACCATCAATTGGATGATATTGGCTGAACTACTTGGATCAACCAACACATGTTTAATTTTGAAATATAAAATACTATGTGATATTACCAGAGCATCGTTGTGCGGTAAAATAAGGTTGTCAACGTCTTCTTCTATGAAGGTGATTTCATCATCTTCTGATGCCTCTCGGATTCTCTTGCCATATGTTACCAATATCTTTGTCTTCTTTGCTGCCGAAAACATCACCCCCAACAAAATCATGTTTATTGTTAAACGAGGTGACCCAATAGCTAGTTTTGTTGGTTTTGTTGCATATCGCTTCCTGCCATAATTATTCTTGGCCCAGTCACTTAGAAATCCTCTAAGATTACTGTTTTTCAACTACTTCGCAACCTATTCACGAAGATTTCAGCAGTTCCCAGTACTATGGCCATGCGTTACGTGGAATTCCGACCATAAACTAAGATCTTTTTGATTGGGATCTGATCGAATTGGATTTGAAAATCTTTCCTCCTTAATATTTCTCTAAAACCAATTCTACCAAAATAATGTCGAAGTTGTAGTCTGACAACCGGGGATACCCTGAATCCCAGGACCCTGATGGTTCTTTATCTTGCAAAGCCCTGCTACTCCGACCACGATCCGTTCTTTTATCCGATAATTTTTTTTGATGACTGAAAACCTTTAGTTCTACACCCATCAGCTCTTTTATAAGGATTGAAATGACTCCTGCATGACCTCTGATCTGCATTAGAATCACTTTTGAACTTTTAGTAATTCTGATTGCGATTACGACCTTTGGATGACACCGAATAGCTCAATTTATCATCTTCGGTTATAGACAACTGCCCATGTGGTTTCCTGAAACTCCAACCATCTTTCCTTCAATTTCCTGTAGGCATCAGAGTTTAAAGGATTGAGAACTTTGGTGAACGCTTTAGTTTCCCACTCATCTGGTACTACAAGCAACAAAATCCTCTCATTTTGAAACCGAATATCAAACTCTCTCAATAATTCAGATTCTCCTTCAACTATTATGAATATATCTGCCTTCCTAGCTTGGGGACTATTCGCAGGACAGATTCGATCTCATACGGTACGGGACTAAATCATTTCCCTTTACAATAGTAGCGTAAACTGTGATATATTCTTGGGGATCTGAAGTTCCATCAAAATTCGGAATATCTAGCATCTTGAATCTCTTTGGAATCAACTTCGGGGCCACACTTGGTTTGAAAGGTAACTGCATGTACTTCTTTGAATCCGACCCCTTGAATACCGATGGTGCTCCTGAGATTTTATCCATCAGAGCGTGGAATTCTTTAGAATTTTGATCCATTTGATCAATCATTTCCCTCATGAATCTCATGAGCTCGGTTTTTAAAGGTATCATTTTTATGATGTCATGATGGCACCTAGCCTCTAAGACTAGGTAAGTCTAACATACACTGAAAAATAGCAGAAATAATAACTCAAACATCAAATTAAACTGTTAAACTATCATAATAAAACTCAAACGGTACAACTGTCAATAACTCCCCAAATCCTGGTGGAATCGAGTCATAAGCTCTACAAGAGTGCACTAATAGTCTCGAAATACAATACTGTTTTGGAATAGGAAATAAACAACAATACAACTAAAAGAAAAATGTGACTAAAAGGCATGTGAACGTCAAGCAAGTGTACCTTGAATTCTCCAGAGATAACTGATCAATCACTAGCGTCCAGCACTGGCAGATGTAACTGGACCTACACAAAAATGTGCAAAAAATGTAGCATGAGTCCACCACAACGGTACCTAATAAGCAACAAGCCTAACCTCGGTAGAGTAGTGACGAGGCCAGGTCAATACACCTACCAGATATATAAATCTGTGCAAAATATTAACATTATCTAACAACGATAATTAAAGGCGATTAAGGGGCAATAAGGCAATTTATCAGTACTAGGCTAACAACAGAATAAAGCAAAAAATAACAGTAAGAGAGCACATGTGATAAATACAACAAATAACCAAGTACAATCAAATATGATTGGAAAGATATAAGGAAAACAAGAACAATCGTTCAAATCATCAAGCATTTCCAACATAAAATGTATAACAAGAATCATACTGAGGTACAACCCCTCATATTCACATTCCACAATTTCAATCACAATATTTCCATATATTTCCGCGTGAGCCTTACATTTAAATATTATTGAAAATATTTTCCTGAAATAGCTACACGCACTTTAGCCCCTTAATGTTGTCGTGTGGCTTCAAGTAATTATTTAATAGCGACACACACATAAATCTTACCTTGTAGCACCGCATGCACATTAACGCATATCCTTATACCACCACATGAGCATCAATATCACATCATAATAATAACTCGCACCACAAGTGCTCATATACTACAACATGCAAAATTCACAACACCAAATGTTACCAGCACATATAGCCCACGACTCAACTACAGCGTGTACAAGAATCTCAAATTAACAAAATGAATGAGAAATACTCAACAAGGAAATATATCTCAATAATCAATAACTTCAACCTCAATGTGCCAATAAATTTTCACAACTTCAACCTCAATAACTCAAAATGAAGGTATTTTCACGAAATGACAATTTCCAATTCAAATGTATATCATAAGCTTAACAAATAAAGAGATAGTATGAAATGGTAACTAAATCTAAATTCATGATAATGACTCAATGCGAGAAGACATTGTGTAATAACAACTCCAATAAGAATAACTCGACAATAAAAGAGGTAACATGGCAATAAGAGAGGTAACAATATCAGTTAAGGCATATAAGTGCAAGTTTGACAACAAAAGATAGCACATGTGTTAACAACGTTAGGTAAAGCATATAAGAGTAATTTAATAATGGAAGATATAACATGATATGACAATGTCAATTAAACGCATGAAAGAGATTAAGAGTTTAGACCGGTTCTGAACGGTTCAATCTAACCAAGAACGACTTAAAAACTTCAAACAATGCAAGAGAAACCAATTACAATTAATAAAGTTATGATCTTTACACAATTACCCAAAAGTCAACCTCGGGCTCGCTCGGTCAAAACCAGGATCCAAGGTTAGATCTCGACTAACCATAACCACGAGTCCATATATGTGTTTTGTTTTCAAATCCGAGTCCAAATCGATTCTCAAAATCCAAATTTTCATTTTTCAAAACTTTGACAAAAATCCCCAAAATGCCTCTTTGGTTCTCATAAATTTGATGTTAAATCAAATATATATAATCATGAAATCTGGTTGGAAATTGATTAGAGTCACTTACCTAATCATTGTAGATGAAAATCCCCTCTCAAGCCGCCTCCTACCGAGTCTAGGGTTCTTAAATGAGAGAAATTGATATAAAATCCCGACTTGCAACCCTTTTGTTCAGTTGCAGATATCGCAATTGCGACATTGGGTTCACAATTGCGAACCCTTGCAATTGCGGCTCCTGACAAGCACAGGAGATGTCGTGATTGCGACACAACCTATTTATCGCAAATGCAAACTAACCCACTAAGCCTAATCTTTGGAAATGTGAACCAGGTATTGCGATTTCCATATCTGAGTCCCCCTTCTCATGTTCGCAATTGCGAAGCTGGTGCTCGCAATTGCAACAATTGCAACACCATCACACCAGGAACCTATATTTGAGTCCAAACCCATTCGAAACATGTCAGAAACTTACCCGAGCCCTCAAGAATCCAAAAGAAACATCCAAACAAGTATAAAAACATCATACGAACTCGCTTGCGTGATCAAAATACAAAAATATAATCTTGAACTACGAATCAGACATCAAAATGCATGAATTTCATAGAAAAGTTCAAGAACCTCTAGAATTGCAATGAAGCATCCGAGTCCTATCAAACCAACTCCGATTGAAAATAAAATTTGCCTACAAGTTCCAAATAGCAACACAGAATATTCCAAGTCCCAAAACTAAATTCCAAACCCGATAGCCAAAAGGTCAACCTACGGTCAAACTTGGGAAACTTATAAACTTCAAATTGCCAACTTTCGGTAAAACAAGTCAAATTAACCTAGGGACCTCCGAATTCGATTTCGCGCATACGACCAAGTCCAAAATCACGATATGAGCCATCAAAATGCCGTTTCGGGGTCGTTTTCACAAAATTCAAACATTGGTTAACATTTTTAACTTAGTCTTCTAAACCAAGAACCAAAGGGTCCAAATCAACCCAAAACCTTTCCCGAATGAAAATAACCAACCCTACAAGTCATAAAAATAAAAATACACATGTGTGAAGCATAAAAAGGGGGGAAACGGTTCTCAAATACACAAAATGACCGGTCAAGTGGTTACATTCTCCACCTCTTAAAACAAACATTCATCCTCGAACGTGCATAGGTACGTACCTGAAGTGACGTAAAGGCGAGGATAACGACTCCGCATGTCGTGCTCGTCCTCCCTGGTTGCCTCTTCAAGGATGACCCCTCCATTGAATATTCACTGAAGCAATGTTCTTGACCTCAACTTCTGGACCTATCCATCCAAGATGGCCAATGTCTCCTCAAAATATGTCAAATCCTTGTCCAAGGGAACTGATATGAAATAAAATACATGCGATGGATCACCATAATACTTCTGGAGCATGGGAACATGGAATTCTGGGTGAGCTGCCGACAAGTTGGGTGGAAATTCATGTCTTTAAGCCACTTCACCAATTCTCTCAAGGATCTCAAAATGACCAATATAACTAGGACTCAAATTTCCCTTCTTCCCGAACCTCATCACACCCTTCATGGGTGAAACCCGGAGAAAAACCCTCTCTACCACTGTAAATGCTACTTCACGAGTTCTCCAATCAATATAACTCTTTTGTCTAGACTGTGTTGTACGAAGTCGATCCTGAATCAACTTGACTTTATCCAAGGCTCCCAAACCAAATAGGTGTCCAACAACCTAGGCTCACCCCCGATCAAACCAACCAACTGGAGAAAGGCACAGGCTCCTATATAAGGCCTCATAAGGAGCCATATGAATACTCTATTGGTAACTTTTGTTGTAGGCAAACTCTGTAAGCGATAGGAACTAGTTTCATGAACCCCCAAAATCCATAATACATACACATAAAAAATCCTCCAAGATCTGAATGGTGTTCTCTGGATGTCCGTCCGTCTAGGTGAAATGTTTTACTCAATTAGAATGCATACCTAGCTCACACTGCATGGCTCTCTAGAAAAATTATATAAACTATGTGTCTCGATCGGAGATAATGGATACCTGCACACCATGAAGACGAACAATATCATGGATATAGATCTGAGCCAGATGCTCTGAAGAATAGGTAGTCACCACTGAAATGAAATAGGCCAACTTGGTCACCTATCCACAATAACCCACATTGCGTTAAATATTTTCAATGTCCGTGGGAGACAAACAACGAAATCCATGGTAATACGCTCCCGCTTCCACTCGGGAATCTCAAGTCTCTGAAGCAAACTGCTCGATATCTGATGCTCGTATTTCTCCTGCTCACAGTTCAAGTACCGGGCCACATACCCCACTATATCTTTATTCATTCTTCTCCACCAATAGTGTTGCCTCAAATCATGTTACATCTTAGCGACACCCAGATGAATGGAATAACACGAACTGTGGGCCTCCTCAAAGAACAACGCCTGCAACCCATCCACATTAGGCACACATATCCGGCCACGCATTTGCATCTGATAGAAACCTCCTTGATATCATCGTGTTGTATCGTATCTTTAAGGACAAACAAATGGGGATTGTCATTCTGAAGCGCTTAGATGCGCTCATACAAAGGAGACAGAGAAACCACGCAAGCAAGAAGCCGACTAGGCTCTAAAACTTCCAATCTCACAAACTGATTGGCTAAGGCCTGAAAATCCATGGCTAGTGGCCTTCTTATGCTGGTAAATATGCCAAACTGTCCATATTCTTCGCTTTCTTACTCAATGCATCAACCACTACAATGGCCTTCTCGGGATGATATAGTATGGTGATATCATACTCTATAAGAACTCTAAACATCTCCATTGTCGCAAATTTAGGTCCTTCTGCTTGAACAGATGTTGGAGACTTTGATGGTTGGTATATACCTCACGTGGAACGCCGTACAGATAGTGCCTCCAAATATTCAATGCGTGATCAATGGTCGCCAACTTAATTCATGCAAATAGTAATTCTTCTCATGAACCTTCAATTGTCGGGACAAGCAGGCAATCACCCTACCTTCTTGCATCAACATCGCGCCAAGCCCAATACGCGACGCATCACAATACACAGTGTAAGACTCCAAACCTATAGGCAACACCAACACTGAGGCTGTAGTCAATGCAGTCTTGAGCTTTTGTAATCTCTCCTCAAACTCCTCATACCATCTGAAAGGAGCAGCCATCTGGGTCAGTCTAGTCAAAGGTGCAGCAATAGACGAGAAACCCTCTACAGAACGGCGATAATACCAGGCCAAACCAAGAAAACTCTGAATCTCAGTAGCTGAAAACAGTTTGCGCCAACTCAAAACTGCTTTAATCTTCTATGGATCTAACTTAATCCCCTCACTAGATACCACGTGACCTAAAAACGCCACTGAATCAAGCCAAAACTCACTTCTTGTGCCTCAAGGTCTGGAGCACGATCCTCAAATATTGCTCATGATCCTTCAGCTGGGGGAATACACCAAGATGTTGTCAATGAATGCTACGACGAAAGAATCAAGATATGGCTAGAATACATTGTTCATCGTGCATAATGTTGTTGGGGTGTTGGTCAGCCTAAATGACATCACTAGAAACTCGTATTGGCAATACCGATTCTTGAAAGCAGTCTTCGTAATGTATGAATCCCGAATCTTCAACTGATGACACCCTGACCTCAAATCAATCTTTGAGAACACTTTATCCCCCTTAAGTTGGTCAAAAAGTCATCAATGTGCGGTAGAGGGTACTTGTTCTTGACTGTTACTTTGTTCAGCTGCCTATAATCGATACACATCCTCATAGTACCATTCTTCTTTTTCACAAACAAAACTGGAGCACCCCAAGGCGAGTCACTTGGTCGGATGAAACCCTTATCAAGCAACTCCTAAAGTTTCTCCTTCAACTCCTCTAGTGACATACGATATGGTGGAATAGAAATAGGCCGAGTGCTCGGCATCAGGTCAATACCAAAATCGATATCCCTATCGGGCGGCATGCCCAAAGAATACATCTAGAAAATCTCTCACTATCGGAACTTACTCAATGGTAGGAGTATCAGCACTAACATCCCTCATTAAGGCTAGATATGCCTCACACCCCTTCTAAACCATTCGTCGTGCCTTAAGAAAGGAAAAAACCCTGCTAGGAATATAATCCTATGTACTCTTCCACTCCAACTGCGTCAAACCTGGCATAGCCAACGCCACGGTCTTGGCGTGACAGTCCAAGATAGCATAATAGGGAGACAACTAGTCCATGCCCAAAATCACATCAAAGTCAACCATTTCGAGTAGCAATATATCAACTTTGATCTCATAGCCACCAATAGTGACTAAACATGACTGATAAATGTGGTTTACAATGATAGAATCTCCCACATGCATGGACACATATACAGGAGCTCTCAAAGAATTACAAAATATATCCAAATACGAAGCAAAGTATCGGATCAAATAAAACTGAGATATCCCTATAAAAGACCAAAACAATACCTATGAGGACTATGTATAATGCGATCGCATCCGTCCTACCCGGAAAGTCATAGAATCTGGCATGGCCTCCCCTATAGGGTGACTTCTACCCTCCTCCACCCCTAGTTGGCGGTGCAGGTAGAGTGGCAACTGGAGCAGTAACCATAACCTGTGAACCTTGTGGAATCTGTGGATCCTGTGTAGTCTGTGGAGGTGCACCCCTCCTGAGTCTGGGATAATCCCTCACCATATGTATGGTATCACCACACTTGAAACAAGATCTCGGTGGGCGTGACTGCTTAAATTGACCCTAGCCTGACCTGCTAATCCGACCGCTGAAGGCACCCCGTGAGGGAGGTGCACTAGAAAGTGGCATGCATAGTGGCAACGTGAGACCTTGGAATAGCCTGAGCACTATTAGAAGCTGGAAGTGCTGAATGACCCGGGCGGCTCATTTACCCTCTACCATGACGGGTTGAAACTGCCGTGTGGACACCACTAAATTCTCCATGACCTCGAGTACCCTTGGCGTCCCTGTCTTCTCTCTCTCGGCCCCACATACCCTCCAACCTCTGTGTGATCTCTACCACCTGCTGAAACGGAGTATCCATCTTCAACTCTAGAGCCATGCTGAATCTAAGACCATAGTTGAGCCCCTCAATGAATTTGCAGACTCTCTCTCTGACTTTAGAGACCAAGGCAGATGCATGTCGGGACAACTCACTGACACTTACATACTCCCCTAATGCAGCTACTCAAACTCTTTGTGTTATGCATCCCGAAGGGTCTGGGGAAAAAAATCTCTAAAGAACATCTCTGAAAACTGAATCCAAGTGAGTGGGGGTGCATCAGCTGGCCTACCCTCCTCGTAAGCCCGACATCACCGATAAGCTGCTCCTAACAGCTGGAACATAGTGAAAGAAACTCCGCTCACCTCCAATACCCATGGTATGGAGAATACAATGGTAGATCTCTAGAAAAACTTATGCATCCTCGATAGTTATGCCACTGAAATTAGGAGGATCATACTTCTTTAACCTCTCAAGTCCCCTCTGCTCCTCCTCATATGCCTTTGTCCTAACCTCAGGTTGAACTGGAATAACGGGATATGCTGGCATGGCACACCCGGAACCTAATCAATGTGGACCCGCTGCTCTTGGGTACGGGCCCTGGGAGTCTAAGTTCCTCCCCCAGCCTGAGATGTAGTTGGTGCAAGGGGAAATAATCCTGCTTGTGCCGAACATGCTCAAAAACTATGCTAGGGTCTTCTGAAGTCCAGGGGTGACAACAGGCGCCTCGGGTGCCTATACCCCAACCAGAGCTACCAGTGGCTACTTAGTCGATGCTCGGGTTGGTGCTCTGGCTACAACATGTGCCCCTCCTCGGCCTCTTCCCTGGCCCTGGCCCCGGCCTCGTCCTCGTACAGCTCTAGTAGGGGGCGCAAATGTCTGATCATCGGATCCAGCAATGCGTGTCGTCGCCATCTATGAGAGAGTAAAATGATAAAGACTCAGATTCAGAAATAAAAAAATTCGACAATAAGGAATCAAAGAAGAGAATTTCCTAACAGTACGTAGCCTCTCCAAGATAAGTAAAAAGGTCTCTGTACCGATTGCAAGACTCTATTAAACTTGCTTATGACTCGTAGTACCTATGAAACTAGAGCTCTTATACCAACTTGTCACGACCCCAATTTCCCACCTTAGGATTTCATAATTGCACGTAGTCTCTAAGACTAAGTAAGCCTAACATACATTGAAAAATAGCAGAAATAATAACTTAAACATCAAATTAAACTGATAAACTATCATAATAAAAGTCAAATAGTATAGTTGTTAATAACTCCCCAAATCCTGGTGGAATCGAGTCATAAGTTCTACAAGAGTGCACTAATAGTCTAGAAATACAATACTATTTTGGAATAGGAAATAAACAACAATACAACTAAAAGCAAAATGTGACTAAAAGGCATGTGAACGTCAAGCAAGTGTACCTTGAAGTCCCTAGAGATAACTGATCAATCACTAGCGTCCAGCACTGGCAGATATACCTGGACCTGAAAAAAATGTGCAAAAATATAGTATGAATACACCACAACGATACCCAATAAGTATCAAGCCTAACCTCGGTAGAGTAGTGACGACGCCAGGTCAATACACCTACCAGATATATAAATCTGTGCAAAATATTAATATTATCTAACAACGGTAAATGAAGGATATTAAGGGCAATAAGGCAATTTATCAATACTAGGCTAACAACGGGAATAAAGCAACAAATAACAGTAAGAGGGAACATGTGATAAAGACAACAAATAACCAAGTACAATCAAATGTGAATGGAAAGAAATAAGGAAAACAAGAACAACTGTTCAAATCATCAAGCCTTTTCAACATAAAATGTACAATAAGAATCATATTAAGGTACCGCGCCTCATATTCACATTTCATAATTTCAATCACAATCTTTCCTTATATCTCTGCGTGAGCCTTACATTTAGATCTTTTTTGAAAATATTTTCCCGAAATAGCTACACGCCCTTTATCCCCCTTATGTCGCACTTAGCTTTAAGTAATTCCCTTACTAGCAACACGCACATAAGTCCCACCTTATATCACCGCATGCACATTAATCCATATCCTTATATCACCGCAAGCACATCAATATCACAACACAATAACAAGTTGTACCAGATGTTCCTATATACCACAACTTGCCAAATTTACAACACCAAATGCTACCATAACATATAGCCCACCGCTCAACTACAATATGTACAATCATCTCAAATTAACAAAGTGAATGAGAAATACTCAACAAGGAAAGATATCTCAATAAAAAAATAACATCAAACCCAATGTGCCAATATGTCACGACCCAAAATCCATAAGGTCGTGATGGCGCCGGACACCACTGTCAGGCAAGCCAACTATTAAATGGTTAAGTTAAATTTCCTGTTTTAGCATTTTTTTGAAATCATTACCTTTCACTTAACACGTAATATCTAAATGAAATCCATTAAGTAGAAATAATAGTCCAATATTCCATTTTGATAAAATACACCCCAAACACATCCCAGAATCTAGTGACACAAGTACATGAGCAATTTCTAAGAATTTATACAATTATTACAAACCTTGTCCGAGATACAAATTGAAAAAGGAATTTAAAATAAAATACAAATACATATGAGGAAGACTCTGACGGCTGTGGTTCGTCTCCGGATGATGCAGCCCGTCTATGTCTCCAAGTCAGCCACTTTGCTATGAAGGTACCTGTGCAACAAAATACACAGCAAGTGTAGCATGAGTACGAAAACAACGTGTACTCAGTAAGTATCCCGCCTAACCTCAGAGAGGTAGTGACGGGAGGTCGAATTAGACACTTGATAGAAGTAAATTAATATCAAGTATAGTAACAAAATGAATCAATACAAAACAAAGTAAGAGTTTATATCAAACAGGTATAATTACACGGTACGATCCCTTCCTTAAAATTTATTCAGCTCTCAATTTAAAATTTACTTCCGTAACCAAAACATATACATAGATCGGCTTCACCAAAAGGTTATTATACTTCAATTTAGGGAAAACCCTTAGGTACACTGGCTTCTAGCCAAATATTACGCACGATTCAATGGGGATAGTAAGTACATAGCAAAGGAAATGTCGAGGCGTACGACCCGATCCAACATAAAAGTAAATTGTGCACTGCCGAAGGTTCGAACGGCACGAACCATAGATGTATCTTTAAATCTGTCGTGGCGTATGGCCCGCTCCCATGAGAGTGTGGTACATAAATTTTGCCGAGGCGAATGGCCCGATCCCATAAGAGTGTGGTACATAAATCCTACCGAGGTGAACGGCTTCCAAGCCCTTCTGACGACTCCAATTGATGCACAACACCCCAAAACTAACCAAATAACGGCACATCAATGAAAATATACTCTAATATTTGTTAATAATCCAAATTATATAAACTCCTATCTTCGCTCAAGGAATTGACCAGAATGCCCTCGGGCTCACGTGCCCGGATTTTGAAATTTCTCGAAGATAAACTCTACCCATAGCTTTACTAGTTCAAATATATAATTTTACTCAAATATTCATGCTCAATTCGTGGCTAAAATCTAAATTACAAAATTTCTAGGTTTTCTTCAAAATCCCAATTTTTTCCCACAATTTTTCATGTTCAAATCCGTGCATAAACCTTGTGTTTAACTTGGAATGAGAAGGAATCACTTACCTATTTATGCTTGATGAAAATCCCCTCCTGAAGCTCCTCAAAATCGCCCACATCAATGAAACAAATGAAGGAAATGGCCAACATCTCGCATTTAAATTAATCTGCCCAGGCCCCAATTTCCTCTCTGCGTTCGCGACACCCTGAGTGCGTTCGCGAAGGGAAACTGCCCTGACCCTCTGCGTTCGCAAGCCTCCCTGTGCGTTCGCATAGGCCAAACGGCCCCCAGGCCCCTAGCTTCCCTTTCCTCTACGCGTTCGCACACCTTACCCCGCGTTCCCGTAGAGATCACAACCCAAGCCACCGCGTTCGCACCCCCTTCACCTCGAAAGCACAAACCAATCCAGCATCCCTCCATTTTCCTTCTCCGCGATCTCGGAGCATACCAGATACACCAGAAACAGCAGCAGCAAAATAGAGAAAAAAAATGGTCTGAACTTGCACTGAAACACACCCGAGGCCTCCGGGACCCCGTCCAATCACACGACTCATTCCCATAACGTCCCATGGACTTGATCGAGGCCTCAAATCAAATCAAACAACGTTGAAACCATGAATCTAACCCAAATCCAAACTTTATGAACTTTGAAATTTCAAACTTCCACATCTGATGCTGAAACCTATCAAATCACGTCCGATTGACCCCAAATTTTGCACGCAAGTCATATTCGACATTACGGACTTGCTCCAACTTCCGGAATCGTATTCCGACCCCGATATCAAAATTCCCACTTCCGGTCGAATTTCTCAAAAACCTTCAAATTTCTATCTTTAGCAAAATGACTTCAAAATGACTTACGGACATCCGAATTCACTTCCGGTCGCGCTCCCAACTCCAAAATCACCATACGAAGCTATTCACAGGCTCGGAATCCCAAAGGAACATCAATATCACTGAAATGCGCTTCAAGCCAAATTTAGGAAATTTCTTCAAAATTGCTAACTTCCACAATATACACCGAAACGCTCCCGTGTTATCCAAAGCCCGATCTAGACATACGCCACAGTCCGAAATCATCATACGAACCTGCAGGAACCTTCAAATCCTGATTCAGAGGTCATTTACTAAGAATTCCAATCTTAGTCAATTTTTCCAACTTAAGGCTTCTAAAATGAGAATTTTCCTTCCAATTTGACTCCGAACTTCCCGAAATTAAATTCCGACCACACCTACAATTCATAACACCTGAAATAGAGCTGCTCATGACCTCAAACCGCGGAACGACACGCTAGAGCTCAAAACGACTGGTCAGGTTGTTACATTCTCCCCCACTTGAACAGACTTTCGTCCTTGAACATGCCAAGAACTTCTCTCGAGTTATCTAAATTCACTGTTTAACACCTCGTACACCTTCCCGTGCTACCACAACCCAGTTGAGCACATTAGCTGGATCAAACCTGAAGATATCCTCTTTTATCCATACAATAAGCTCAGAACCCAGTTCCAACACTTGAAATTTCTCTGCCATACCTATTTCCGATATATAATCACCGTATCAACTACCACACGAGGTACCAAAACATGACTGCATACTTTTGCTAAATTTAGCGCCATACACCGCATATTTCATCATCCAATCACAATGACATTTCCCCGAACCTTTATAGCCAAAATTCCACCACTCTGATGCTCCCAGTGCACCTTATGATATATATACACATACATCCTGCTATAATGCTGGCGATACCACCACAATGGAGGAGATGTTCAGAAATTCTAACCAACTGCAGAGTTAACCAAACACTGAATCTCTCCTTTTTGACTAAAATCATCTCCTCCTTACTAACCAAATACTGGCAAATGTCCTGTAATATACTTCACATAATCTTATCACACCGATCCCAGATTTATAAACCTTGTCTTACCCAGTATGAACTGCTCAGACAACCAATCACCCCAGACATGACCAATAGTCTCACATGATGCCACAATGCGCCAGTAGGCCACAATTCGAACCTGATACATAAGGAAATGACTCAGGAAGGGACTACTCAACTCACGTAACTAATATAGACTTTCCTCAGAAAATAGGAAGTAAAACATAAGAAAAATAGATATAGGGAACCATAATCAACATCACACTGTTGCGGCATGCAACCCGATCCAAATAACATACCCGTAGCGGCGTGCCACCCGATCCACACATGAAATTTACATAAGGAGATACACACCGAGCGAAATTGCTCATTACTACAAAATACTGAATACTGGTCACAAGCACGCTATGTGCATAATGCCATCCTGGGGATATTGATAGTGCCATATGCTACAAAACTCAAGAAAAATTGGGGTGCGATATATATAATCTGAATCCCAAGAGCTATCCTGCTCACACAACATCATCACTACGCGTAAATCTCAACGCATAAGAAATCATCAAGCCATTCCACAACTCACGCGGCACAACAGAGTATTACATGAGATGAACGAAGACAGAACAACATATGATGTTCTAATACCTTTCCATGATAAGATCTATATCGAAATGAACACATATGACTCATATAGAGCCCGTAATCATATTTGAATCCATTCACAACCCTCAAACCGATTCTGCTCGCACTGCACTAGACTAATAGCCTTACCTGCGTCCATATTAACCCACTTCCTCTCAATATCCGCAAGAACAACCATCATAGCTGGAACAAACACCCCAAAATCCAAAACCAAATGAACCGAACGCACTCCAGGCATAGATTCTCAAATAAGCAATATTACACTTCCTTATACTCAGTCCAAATCTTCAATCCATTAAGTGACTATATGTCACACTCATATGATCATCCCGTGGTCACGCTCCCACGAACTTCCACGCAAGGTAGCAAGTTTACACATCCACCACTGGCCGCACTAACGCTGTAAAACAAATCAAGAACCCATAACTAGGATGAAAATCCTCTTTCACCAAAAACCGATCTCAGGTGACACTGAAGACAACACCAGCTTACTCTAAACATTCAAACCCCTTTTTCTTAATCATCCGAGCTCATGACATCCTTGTTAACACCGAACTACAATCTTGATCCTTACTTCCAATTACATATTACTTACTGCACCTTACATGCCAATATGAAATAGCGCAAGAATTCCATCATAACTCCTGAACCACTAATAGGGTGAACACTTCATCATATAGAAACCTCTTACTTACCTCAATTCAAGAGAACAATAACAACACTCAAGTGAATTCTCACAATCACCCAACATGCAAATCCTTAAGTAGTGGTATGAACCACCATAAACCTTCCGGGATCCGCCTACACCTAACATGCCATAGCACTCGAATGCTCCCACATGAAATCTATTACGACGGCCGACAAGCCCCGCACACATCGGACCAAATCACATGCATAATTTAATCACACTAACGAAACTGATCACTGCCGTACATGTGCCATTTCAACCATGGCTAACCAATCCATCTTCTCTATAATTATCCTTAATTGCCTCAGAAATTATAGTAACCCCATTCAACTCATAACAAACTCAATCTTCACTCATCCCAAGTGGCCTTGATTCACGAGACCATGTTGTCTCAATCTCACAACCCGTCTCATACCCCTCTGATAATCT